>CM067504.1:31382184-31659684 GCA_034509495.1 Acestrorhynchus altus | reverse complement strand
AAGTTATGCTAGACTTTTTTTTCATTTTAGACTTTTGAACACTCTTTAGCTCCTTTCACACATGCATGACAAGCCAGAGATCTGGACATTAGCTAGACGTGCTGCATGTGTGAAAGCAAATGTCCAAATCAGTTGTACCAGACATTACCTGAACATTATCCTGCCAGCCGACTAGTACAAAGTCCATGTGAGCCCAAGAGTAAATAGAGCAGGTAATTTTCCAGAGAGTGGGTTATGCTGTGCCTCCTGCATGCTCTACACAGGGATGGCCCTTCACCTAAACTATGTAGAATATTTCCTGTAGTAAGAACATTTTACTCTAAATCTGTGGCTGTATTCTACTTGTGAAAGTCAAGATGTTCATGTGTGATTCTCCAAAAGATTTCCAGAGTTCAAACGTGAAAACTACTTTTAATCCCTGAATTTTTTTCTGGTTCAACCAGGGATATTAAAATTTGTTTCATTATACTTGCATGTGCACAGTGTTGAAGTTGTCAATTTCCACCTCAAAATGGAAAGTTGTATTTCACATTTCTATGACAGTATTATGTCACAAATCAAATCAAATCAACATTTATTTGTATAGAGCTCTTCACAACTGAAGTTGTCACAGAGCAGCTTTATTTTTTTTTATTTATTTCTTAGAAATCAAGAAATAAAAAGGTTAACAACAGATGAACAAAGGATAAGAGACAGATCCCCTAGTGAGCAAGCCAAATGGCGAGAGTGGCAAGAAAAACTCCCTCAGAGCTGGAGAAAGAAAGCTTGGGAGGAACCAGGCTCACAAGGGGGAGGACCCATCCTCCTCTGGTCAAACACTGTACTGTATACACTGTTAGGGGACACTGGACCCCTACACCTCTGTTCTAATACTTGGGTACTGAAGTTAGTTTGCTGGTGGACAAACTAATAGTAACAGTTGATTTCTACGTAGTTGGTGATGGTGGGTGAGCAGCTAGTTCATGGCAGGGTGGGAAACTAGTCCAGGTCCAGTAGCCAGAAGGTGGAAAGCCAGTGTAAATTTCAACGGTGTTCTGAGCCCTGTGAGCCTCCTACAATTCTGCTATGCTTAGAGTTATGTTGAATTTATGTTATGATCAAGGTTAGGGTTAGGTTAAGGTTTGGTCAAATTTAGATTACGGTTAGGGTTAAGGTTAGGTTGAGTTGTAGGTAATAACCCATAGGGCATTTGAGTTGATGGTTTAGATGATATACCTGCATGTGGAATTACTAACCAAGTTAGTCAACCTTTTAGTCAACAACCTTGTCAAACACTATGAACTGGGTGGTTGACCATTATGACCAGCATGACCAAAATGGCTGACAAGCATGAGCAGCATTGTGAATGCAATACCAAGGTGGTTGACAAAATTAACTACTGTGAACAGAATTACCACACTAGTAGCCCCTCAAACTCAAATTAAAACATATGATATGCTCTTCAAGAGCTATGTTGCTCAGCTTTCCACTTAAAAAGTTAATTTAACCAGATAGCTTACCAGTATAGGTATGTTTTGACCATCTTGACTATCAAGGACCAGCTTAGACCACCTGGATTACAAGCAATTCCAGTAAAAGCTGCTCTTGAGTTTAAATTTTCATCAGAGATTTGAGACTCTATGCAAGTTGGTTCAGTCTAATCTCCATGGACTGGGCCTGGCATTCTCCAAGTAAAGTCCAAGAAGGAAATGGTTATAAGGAAGGAGAGGCCAACTGGGGCTGGGTCCACTTCAGAGCCAAGCGAAGCCCCATTGGGAGACAGCGGAACTGTTTGATGTGCTGCAAATGCAGGTTCCCATGATCCCAGCTGCTGGTGCAGATGCTCATGCAAACAGCTGAATGAGAAACAGAGCATACTGTAGTGCTTTAAGTCTGTCAAGAGACAGACTTCAACCTAAATATCACCGTCATTTTATTAAATCATCATAAACTCTTTACTGTCCAAGTAGAGCAGTAAAACACAAAAGACTGTACATCGAACAAAGTGTTCAAAGGCAGTGGGAGCAAAGCTCCTTGCAGTCGCAAATGAGTTAATGTGACGTTATCGCATCTAAGCGATGGGAGGAGGTTCGGCACTTTCAAGCAACTGCCTTTCTCCCATGGGGATTAGACCTCATCCATTTTCAGTGAACATAAAAACCAAGATTGTTGTGTGGGGTGGGAACAAGGGCTCTCGGCCTGGCTGTGATTTTTGTGCAGATAGTGACAGTGGTATTGACAACCAGCTGAAACTGGGTTCATCTTTATTACTAACTTAAATAAAATGGATCTGCATTGCTTTTCATCTCTTTTCTTCTTTAGTACATTCTCATATGGTCATACAATCTGGCCTCTACCTCACATGATACTTTATTTTTCCCCTTTACATCTTACCAAACATAGTTCTATCACTTTTGGGGCCTGAGCCTACATCCTTACACAGTTCAGTGTTGTCACTGGACATTCCAGGCCAAATCCCTTTGCAAACATGAGGCAGATTTTTTAATTTCTCCAACACAGCCTAAGGTGTTTCTGGAAGTCTTGTAAATCCTGATCCGCTAACATGCCACAGCTAATTGAGGGGACACGTCCCCTCGCACACAGCCACAGCTGAGGTCCAGAGATGTCATGCCCACACTAATCAACATCAACTGCCTGCAAATTGCCAACACATGCTGCCTGGTTAGCACTTGAGGTGGGACTATGGGACCCGGCCGTAAGTCTTAAGGCTTTGCAGGGAATGACGTCCCTCTCCAACGCCCTGGAACTGGAAAAGTCCGATTTCAGGGTGGGTCAGCACACTTGGCCAGAAATGAAAAGTTTTTAATTTTTTTCTGGCGAGCTTATTTTCTGAGTTATGACTCATGGCTTGTAAAAAAAATATGGTTTGCTCCTTCAAGGTTTATTCAATGTTAGATTTACAGTTAGTTTGTTAGCCTTTGTGGAGCGCAGCTGCTAAATACTCATATCAGAACTTAAATCTGTGGTTTTGGTTTCTTCATGTCATTCATGACCACATACTGTAGACGCTGATGGAAAATGCATTTATCAGAAAAGAGGGAAAATTACCTTTGGATAAGATCGTGGATAAAATTTCTTACTTCAAATAAAATATCTTTATTGAAAAAGGATTGTCAAAGAATATTAGTATTCCTCCATTTAGTTGACTAAGTAGTGCCATTACTGCCTGTGATCTTGCCATTCTTCTGCTCTCCTCAGATAGTCACTGCAGATAAGATGATACAACAGTCGTTCTCTTGTTTGTAATGTACCTCAGGCTCTGGGCCACAGTGACTGCCTCCAGGCTCGTGACTGGATACCAAAGGGAACTAGAAAAGCATTTCATCAGCCAGAGGGACTTCTGTTCTCCTAATTAGCGTCTCACAGTTCCAGTTATGATTTAGCTTTGCACACAAAAAAAACTACCCCCAAAGGACCCTATAAATCTAACCTGCCTTGCTCTAAGAAGGTGACTTAACATTAGAAGTTCACTTCTTCACATTCACACCGATGACCCTTTCTAATTTCATTAGCAGGCAAGCCCCCTTCCCTCTGTGTCCAGGTTCTGCAGTAAGAAATGGAAACATAATGTGCAAATGAAACACATGAACTCTCTTTTTTAGTGTTTTTTCTGCCTTTAATAGCGTGATTTACGTATCTGCTGAGTTGACTTCTCCTGCGGTCTGCCTGAGCTGGACTGGCTGGAAGGCTGAGTTACAGCCCAGACTTTTCTGCTTCAGGTCCAGCTGGAGTCCAGCTCATCCTGCTGCTGGGCTTAGTCACTGCTAATAGGAGAAACAGATGATCTTATTTTTGGCCATCGTGATGCTAGAGGAACATTATTTATTTCAGATTGACTTGATTTGATTTTAGCAGTGTGGCCAGCTTGTTGGGGCATCTTTGTCAGTGTTCTCATGGACTAAAGCTGTGAACATAAACCAATAAGCCATTTATGCAAAATATTTGTGGTCTGGGTTGTTTAATGGTTGGATTAAAGAGTCCAAGGTCAAGGGTGCAGAGCTCTCTAAATGATTTGAAGGTGATGCAGCTTGACCTAGATTCATGGACGTTGACTGTTCGTATACATTATCAGCAGGGATTATCTCTGTCTGTGTTTGGATTCTCAGATGGAAAAAGGCTGCATAATCACTAATATATATTTTTTTCTTGTTGTGAGTCTATCCAGAATGTTTCTGTGGCAGAAAAGCCATGTTCCTCTGTGTTTTACAACAAAATTAGGCCTTGTAGGAAAGTAATAATGTCAAGTATAGCCTTTTTTACTACTTCTCCTCCAGCAGAAACTCTGGTGCACTCTTGTAATGTGAACACTGTTTACCATTGTCTTGTTCTTGGGACGTTTAAATAGTGGAAAGTTCTTGCAAATGGTCTTCTGGTGACACTTGAAGTGAGGTTACAAGGTCGAATCACAGGTCAGTGCTCATTGTATTCCAGTGTTCTTACCATTCAATGTCACATTTGTTAATGTTTTTTTTCTTGGAGTTCTTGTTTATTGTTCTTTTTTCTTCTTGATATTGAGCTTCTTGGGCTTCTTCTTGTTCTTTCTTTTGGCTTCTTGTTCTTGGCCTTGTTCTTTCGTTGGGCTTCTTTTTGTTTTTGGGTTTCTTGTTGCACTGGGACTTATGATTGTGATTATAATCTTTCTTGGACTTCTTGTCTTGCCTTCAGCTTCTTCTTGCACTTTGGCTTCTTCTTGTTCTTTGTTTTTTTTTGTTCTTCCTTTTGGGCTTCTTAAGCTTGTTGTTATTGTTGGTGGTTTGGGGACTGACGTGTCTCTTTTTAGTCAATCCATCTAATCTTCTTTTCTCATAAAGCTATAAGTGACAGAATAATCCACTTCTCTTAAATCACAATATTCTTTAGGAACAAATTGAACAGCTGTGGAGGTTGACAATTACATCCAACTACATTTTGCTCAGACTTTAATATCCTGTTCTTAATTGGGAGAATTTTATTCAGTGAGTTTTGGATATGCTTCCCATTGTTTTTAATCTATCATCACTGCAGTCTTGTGGTCTAACCTTCAAAATCCTTTGCAATATATTGTGAAGGCTGCTTTTGTGTGTGTGTGTGTGTGTGTGTGTGTGTGTGTGTGTGTGTGTGTGTGTGTGTGTGTGTGTGTGTGTGTGTTATGAAATCATCACTCTGTGGTTTTGTTTGCATGATCTTTAGTACTTATTAACGTATCATATTTCTGAGATATGTAATGTATCTGGACGTAATTTGGCACGTAAAACAAGCTGCCATACCAACAAATTCGTCTGATTTTGAAGGCCAAGTAGCAATCAGCATCCCAGGGAAACCAATAGCTCTGAAGAGGGTATGCTGGCATGCAATGTAATTCTATCGGTGCGCATGTCTTCCCAAGCAGATTTATGCTGATAACCACCAACAGTAGAGTAGAGTCACTTGGCGTGCATGGTGCTTGTGAACATCTGAGAAGCTTGCTGACTGCTCATTAACAAATCGTATTATTAGTCAGCCTCTGTTAACGGCATGCCATCTGCATCTCTGGACCAGAACTCCACAAAACCTACAGCCCTGTGAGATTCTCAGTGGCACACTTTCATGCAAGGTCTTTGCAAGGCCTCTTCCTGTCTTAAATCCACTAATACTGTATCAGAATTCAGCTTGGAAGGCACATGAGTGCACATGTATACACACACACAGCTGCAGCTGTTTTTTTAAGAGATCTGAAAAGTGGAATCTTCTGGAAAAAACTCAATGAAAGATCTAATGGCTAGAGCAGAGACAGGGTGTGTGAGAGTGTGACTGTTTTTAACTCTCATTATATGTCATTAGTATGCCCCTAGCTTGGCGAGAAAATGTTCTTACTTGAGGTCCCATGTTTGTTTATAGCATGTGATCTTCACCAGTGGCCATGCTGCTGCAACCCCCCTGCATGCCACTTGGAGCATGGGGTTTTAATTAAGGCCTGGTCCATGCACAGGGCTGTTTAAATACCCACATTCATGCTAGCCTGGAGCCTAGTGAAGCCTAGCTCCTCTCCGAGAGCCTGAACAGAGACACTCTTGTACGGCACTGGTGTAACTGCGTCAGCTCTCACGGGAAAAAAAAATGTGAGAAATGCCTCACACGAGCTGCTAAGTACGTTTTCTGTACAAGAGCTTTAAACCAGAAGGAGAGAACGTCACAAGATCTGGGGTAGCAAAGGCAAATTGGAAACGATCCCTAGCTGAGAGCTCCAGTTGAATCATATCTAGAGATGTCCTGACAGTGATTTTGACAACAGATCTGATCTAAGTATCATAATGTTGAGTATCGTCTGATACCGATCTGATCTCAATTGCTTTTGAATAAGTAATACAGCCATACAGTTTATGCTGCTAATTGTTACTGAAGTGAATTCATTTTATCTCTTTATATATGTGTTTTATTTTTTTGACTTATATATCTAGTCTGATATCCTGTTTTTTTGTTTGTTTTTTTGTATGACTATTTTACAGAATGTTTAATATCGTATAATCTCCTATCACCTAACATTTAGCTCCCACTTCCTTTTGAACACTGCTGTCAGATTTCTTCATATGTGTGTGTGTGTTAGTGCATTTCAAAGTTTTTTTTCATAACTTCAATAAAAAATAAATCATATCATCACTGTCAAACGAAAACCATGTGTCTCCACTTTTCTCTATTTTTTCTTTTCTACATAATGTGAATCTGGCAGTTGTTCTTTATATTGTATCAGAATTTCATGATGAATGGACCAATATGAATCCTATTTATAATGGAACATGCATTAGTCAAAGCTCGTTAAGCACTGATGATTAGGGTCAAGTATTAAAGTCAGTACTTTTAAGGGGACCAACCAAATTACATTGGTACTATAGAATACAAATTCACATCAAATCAATCGCAATCACAACAAATGTTTGTAGAGGCATAATATACATTTAGGGCAGGCGAAAGTGGTCTCAGATGTGGTTACATTTTTCTAAACTGTCTGTGTTCAGCCATGCTCTCTGTGATATTTGTTACCTGAAATACAAAGCTGCCATGGCAACATTTCTGACCTGAGCAAACACTTGTTTAACATATATCTAAAATCTTAAATTGTACTGTATTTGATAACCTGAAATCCATGTTTCCTGCAAAGCTACCAGCTAATGTTCCAGGATGTGTGTAGACACTGCCAGTGTAGCACACTGCGTAGGTAAATCTAACCATAATAGATCTTAGAATACAGTTGTTCACACATTTTATTCAAGTGATATACAAACATTCATAGCTTAATTTCTAATGAATGAAAACACTTTTGCATTGTATCTGTTGTGAAATATGTGTTGTGGAAAGGTTTGAGGGGTTCATGTGTATCATGTTTGATCTTCCATCTTAAAGGCTGCTGCATATACCGATTGAAAAGGTTGACAGTCTGTCCATTTTTTCAGCATATCAGACAAGGCCAATTTTTTTGTAACTGGTAATACATCAAGCATGGCCAGACTAAGATGTTCTAAATAAATGACAAGATGTTGACATTTAAAAAAAGTCTAAATTGGTATCTGTATCAGTTACAATGTAAATGGCACCCAGTTCGACTAGTGATTTTGATCTTGTCAGAAATGTATAGTATATCACAATAAAAGAATTGATCATGATTCAATAAAATAGTCACATTAACCAGCCCAATTATTTGTGAAAACAAAGAATTAAAATCGGACTAGGCTTAAAGAAGCCAGTTACCAATTCAGTACATAATGCATGGGTCATTCCCAATACTGATCTCCTGGATTGGATCAGTACATCTCTAATTACGACTCTAAATAGTGCATGAGACAGTTTTCCACCCAGAGAGATCATGCTACCCTTCAGCTAGGTGTCTTTTCACTGCTGCAGCTTTAAGAAGATGTAGATAACAATGTTGGTGATTCATCAGACTGGCAGGTCTGAAGAGATGTCTTCATGTGTTAGAAAAGTGTTTGTCTGTATGCACTGAGGATCTGGCGTCCTCATTCGTCACCTTAGGGTTGGATGGCCTTTTTGCCTCATCACAGTCACCCTGGCTTTGACATCTCTGACAGCTCGTGTCACTGCCAGTCTGACTGAGGCACATCCATCGTTTCTTGGTTTCCTGCTGCTATTTCCAAGGGTTCTGCAAATGCGATCTGCTACGTTCCACCAAATGCTCAAATTCAGCTCATACATAATTCACCATAATGGCTGTATTTTGCTTAAATCCGCTGTCAGAATGTGATATCCCAGTAACCGAGCATTTGAGCAGACCTGAAAGTTCTAAGCACAGGAGAAAGGAGGAAGAGAGCTTGAGGGAAACAGGGAGGGAGAGAAATTAAGGGATGGGAGGAGGGAAGGAGGCACGGCACAGCTGTATTTGCAGCTGCATGTTAGGCCCACAGCAGACTGGTCTCTTTATGGGCTTGATTGGTCACATCTGGCATCATTACTGCCATATTTAGGCCACAAAATGGAGGGCAGGACCTCCTTTGCTGGGACTGCTCCTCTAGCCAGCCAACCTCCTGCTTGGATACAAGCTTTAACGTGCGAGAATCTACCTCTGGCGGAACAGATATCCATCAGTGGACCTTGATAAGTCTCAACCCTTGGGCTCCTATTCAGCCACGATGGTTATCCGATCCAGATGGAGATAGTGGCCCTTTTTTCCCCCTTCAGCTAGTACTGTTAGCCTGAACTAGTATGACCTTCTGATGACACAAAGGTCCCTGGCTCTGATTGGCCTTCACTCACTGGCAGGGTGACACAAGCCCAAGTGTGAAAGGCGATACCTTCCAGACAAAGCCCTTGGCCAGAGTCCCTGGTCCCTCAGAGGAGCGAGCGAATCTGAGAATGGACAGAGCTCTGCTAGTGGACCGTGGTGCTGACCCAGGCCTGGTATCTGAGAAGGGGAGAACGGGCGAAGAAAGAAAGAGGGGCTTTGAAAATGTTTGAGAGAAAAAGAAAGAAAGAGAGAAAGAAAGAAAGAAAGAAAGAAAGAAAGAAAGAAAGAGAGGTTTTGCAGAAAGGTCTGAGCCAACTCCACGGCCGTGCATCCCCCGCCCCTCCCCTCCCCCAAGAGGAACACTGTTTCCTGCCTTGATTCTCTGCTGAAATCAGATTCCAGACCTTTGCTTGGGCCTTGTTTTTCTTGGCATGAGCCATGCAGACACTCGCACAGAACTCAGAGAGCTCCCACGGGCTTCTTCTCCATCTCTTTTTGCTCTCTTTCCTCTTCCATCCATTTTTTGTTCTGTTGTCAATTTATCATCCATTTAAAGGAAAGCATTGTGTGCACCATTTTTCACATCTTGAGCAGGCGTCCAAATGGTAAATGGGGGACTGATAAAGATATGTGAAGTGTTGAGGTGAGGACTGTTAGGTTGAGTGGGATTTAACAAGCAATAGTTTCCAGCCCATTTTTAGTACTTATCTGAAACCAGTACAAAGTAAACTTTCCACCAGGCAATAAGATGATGAAGCATGAAAATGAAATTTGACCTTGTTTATTTAGTAGGAGCTGTTACATTGTTGGTGAACTGTTTCAGTTTGGACAATTAACTTATAATGAGATATGGAATAAACAACCATTTTACGCAGACAGTGCAGTGCTCATTTCAGCGAACAGTTTCTCATGAGTGCATTCCATGACCTTTTCATAAGTGAGCTCCATTAAACTGTTTCCATTCATCATCTCTGTGAATATTTACTATATAGAACCGAGCATTTCACACCACACCACTCTCAATGACTTAACTGTGACATTATGGAGCAAGTTTGAGGGTAAAAGTAGGAGTTCCATTCTTTTTCTCTTTTAATGACAAATATGGCATTTAAGGAACAACATTGCAACAGTTAACATTGCAATTTCAAGACTAGGTTTAATCAACATTCAAAACCTGCATTTAAAGTTGTTTTCTATAGCAGCAATATTGCAACAGTTAGGTCAGTCTGTAGGTGGTGTTGACATACCAGAAGTCTGTCGCTCGCTCGCTCTCTCTCTCTCTCTCTCTCTCTCTCTCTCTCTCTATCTCTCTCAGCCCACTGGAGTGGCAAAATGGCCATCTTTGTGTCTAAAGGGCCATAAAAAGGTTCTCTGTTTAAGTGGCCAGTCAGTGACTTGGACACTGAGGGTGTCTTATTTATACTCACTGAAAACTCCGCCTGTGCGTTTAAATGTACGTCCCTTTAAGGGGGGTTTGAAACAGACTAACAGGCCGAGCTCATCAGGAAAGTTAAACAATCCCATATTTCAGAGAGTGAGCAAGAGAGGGATAAATGGAGAGAGAGAGAAGAACTTGACTTCTGGATTGCATTTAGTTATTAATCCTGTATGTGGCTGAATCTGCACACTTAAAGAACCTGCCTTTTTCTTTCACCACAGAAACGTTAAATCAACCTCCTCAGTCTTCTATTTGGAGCTTTGGTTATCTACGGCTGTTTGGCTGACTCTCTGGACTTCCTTTTCTCTCCCTCTGGTTCTCTTACCTACAGCAGTGACTAAATGAACTCCATATGACCATCTGCCAGGGCTGCACGTTTGCAAATCGAAGAAATCACAGAGCATTTGGCTTTGCTTTCTTTGTACGGCTCATGCAATGTTTTCCATTGTTTTGCAGGCCCTTGGTTTAGTCTAAGGGGAAAGGGGGTGGTTGTGGGGTCTAACATTCCGTCACATTGTCTGCTCAACCTGGTGGATGAGTTATCACACAATTACAGCTGTTCATAAATAGGGCCTGTAAAATCCTCTATTGGCCTGGTACTGCACAGAATTCAGAGTAAAGTGCAGGATGGCCTTCTGCCTTGGGGAGAGTGAAAGAGAGAGAGGAAGGCGAATGAGAGAGAGGGGTTCAGACAACAAGAAAAACAAAAATAAGTGTGAGCTTATGATTTGTGGTACAGGACCAAAAGCAATGTTGATCAATTTTGATTCATATATTTGAGAGAGTTTTGAGATCTCAGCAACATCAGTGTGATTATAATATGTGTGTGTGTGTGTGTGTGTGTGTGTGTGTGTGTGTGTGTGTGTGTGTGTGTGTGTGTGTGTGTGTGTGTTTCTGTGGTGTGTGTGTATGTATTTCAAATGAAAAATAATTGTGCAAAAGGGGGAAAAAAAACTACAGTTAATAAAATAAAATAAATAAATGCATTAATTATTTAATTGTTCAGGTTTTAATGTGTTAATGAATGAGATGTAGCTATTAGGCTGTTTAACAGGAGCTGGGAGAATTGTAAAAGATCAACGCACGCGCACACACACACACACACACTGAGGGAGAGCAGTGCGTGTCTTCACAGTGCTGACCAAATTGAAAGCCTCTGTCCTTTACATTCACTACCAATTAAAAGCTCCCCTTTGTGGCCGCAGAAACAGCTGCATTGACTCCACCGAGTCTGTTAAGGCTAGACTAGAGCCAGGCCCTCCTTCATGCTCCAACAGACACACACACACACACACACACACACACACACACACACACACACACACACACACACACACACACAGATTCTCTCTCTTTCATTCTCGCACTAGGAGAAAACAGCTAAAGTTAGATAAGAGCCAAAATCGTGTTTAAATGTGTATGTGTGGAGCGGCCTCACTGCATCGCTCAGTCTTATCCTAATCCTGCATAATAAGGGACAATTACAAAAGAGATAGCAGTCAGCACAACAGTCCAGCACCGTCCAGCAATCCAGGAAAGAGGTAATAGATTGTGACTAAATGCTTCAGTCTCTGTTCTTTGATGAAAACCATGCAAGTCATCCTAAGACAGATTTTCTGATTGTGTATCTCTATTGTAATGCAATCTGCTCTATCCCGAGTCTTTACAGTGTGAAGAACCTTTTAAACTTTAAAACCTCATAGTGAACAGGTTCTAGAAAGAGCCTATTAAATGGTACAGGTCCCGAGTATTACACAGTGGCTCTTTAAACATATAACACATTCTTCACTCTCTTCTACTGCACAACTTGTTGCACCTCTTTTTTAGTGTGTGGGTATCCAGAACACTGAGCAGGAATGTGCCATTTAAAAAAAAATCTCTAAATCAGGACAGCCTATGAAAAGGCCATGAGGTGATTTAACTAAATACATACATCTTAAGAAATTAGAAATGTCATTTAAAATCATTTGTAAAATGTAATTAATTGAAATGTAATTTTCTTGTGAGGGGGAAAAAAGGATAGGCCTCAGATTTAGTACTACTACTACTACTAAAATGTGTAGAATTACAATCTGGTGCAGCACATCAGCTGATCAAAACACATCTGATGATTAAAACATGGTTTAGAAAGAAGATTGTAGATGCAGATGAGTCTGGGAAGAGGTTTAAGAAGTTATCTCCCAACATGTCCAGGTTCTAGCAAGTAGAGCTCAGACTTTAAGGTGAGTAAAGAAGTCTTCAATAGGGGTAGGTGATATGGTTAAAATACTCTGTCACAGCATATGCTCAGAAAAGCATATTGTGTTTTGCAATAAGAAGGTTTATCATGATGTGACAAAGTATTGTTATATTGCTCACCTCCAACATTGTCTCCAACAAACCTAAACATTTGTAAATATCATCAACGGACCAAACTTTTACCACAGTTGATATCAAAGTACTGCATTTCTGGTCATTTCTTTTTCCTAACAAAAAATCAATTCTATTAGTTACATTTAAAAACATTTCTTCAGATGCATGTGTTTATTAATGTCTCTCAATATTGTTAAATGAAGATTAAATGTCCAAATATGTTGAATGTGGTGGCTCAGAATGGTCCAGTAGAATATAGCACTATAGCCCAAATATTGTAATGCTGTATCCAGAACCCTAGAGAGCACAGTTGGCCATTCTCCCTCTGGGTGAGTAGATGAGGCTCTCTCCCCATCACTCCATCTCCAGTTCTGGCTGGTGCAGGCATCTGTTGGCTGATGTGTCAGAGATGGGGATCCAGTGCTTTCCTTCAAGCTCTTTACCTGCCCAGTTTAAAAAGAGGGGGTGACTGACTTCACATATATCAGAGGAGGCACATGCTTGTCTCTGCCCTCCTAGAATTGGGAGATTTGCAAATGATGATGGAGTCCTAGTGCATGGGTTAATTGGTATTACCAAAATTGGAAGAAAAAATGGTAAAATGCAATAGAATTAACAAAAATAATGAAGGTTTTCATAGTGCCCTATTTTTTTCATGTACTGTAACTGTATGCAGAACAGCTCCAAAACATATACAAGTAACATTGTGTGCCTGGTGATTATATCTGTATTCATGATCAGCTGACAGTGTTGTCCGATTATAAATGTGTTTTCCTCGCCATTGTCACCCAAAGTCTGCTTTGCTTTCTGTTTAAATCTGGCCTGGATTGCATTGTAGTTTCTTGTTGCCAGCTCCATATTGGAGTGCCTCTGGCCAGGGTGCATCTCATGTGGTGGAAAGGGTAAGGAATGATAATGCTCCTCTTGATGGTTGAGCGCAGTGCTTACCCCGAGATAGCGCCGATCAGGGCTAAATTTAAACCTGTGGACAGACGTGGCACGCCGGCCAGCCATGTCTCCTCTCTGCTCACTGCGCATCCATGCAGCACAGTGGTATAGGGTGCGACTGGCCACTGGCATAGACCTGTGTCCTTAGTGTTTCTTGCAGTGTTTCTTTCTGTCCAAAAAGATTTTTGACATTTGACTTCTCTCTTTTAAGTTTCATTTGCCTGCCACAAATAAGCCAGATAATGAAATATATAACTAGGACAAAACATGGTCAAGTTAGATTTTAGACCTGAACATTTGAGTTAGTCAATTTCAGTCTGAAATCATTTTAGTCTTAATTGTTGGCCTTGCAGTGGTCATTCTGCAGGAACTCAGATGGTAGATTAAATTTGGCTCCAGAGGTGTCATACAAGGTATGTTCTGGCCATCATTTTTTGTGCATAAACAAATGAAGCTAGGGAGGCAAGGTTTGGTGCACATATGCAGGCAATCCTACATATACTGATTTTTGAAAGCCCTGCCATGAGAGTGCCATATCTTGCACATGTCACTAAGCTGTTACTGTCCCTCAGGACAGTCATTGAAATGTTCACTCTGCTGCTCTCAGTCCTGTGATGTGCCCCCTCTCAAAGTCTGTAAACTGGACAAAACATCTTTGACTGTGCTGTAGAAGTATGTTTTGTATTCAATGATCTCTCAAAAACAGATACACTACCCAAAACTAGTCTCCTAGAGCCTTTTTATGGTGCAGTGGGGGAAGCATTTTTACACCTTCTTGTATCAAGGTCCAGTGTCTAATCAGATCACATCTGTAATCATTTACACATCTGCCCAAGACATTGCTGCATGCTGATCCTCATATCTAAATGTCTTGTTATGGTCAAAAAAACAAAAAAAAAAAAACAAAACTGGACACTGACCAATCTAGAATCTGAGTTAAACTGTAAAAATGGAGTTTAAAAACAGGTAAAAAACAAAAGTACTTTATATTGTTGTCATGTTGCATTCTGGCGGGTTGGGGCTGTTGTTGCTGGGATCACTTCTCACATAGCTTGGTAGATTGAGAAGTTGACAATTGTTGTGCAGAGAAAATGTATTACTTGCAAATTAGGACAGAGGAATGTCTGATTTCTAGTTGTTCTTAGATCTTTTTAAATCCATACCCTGATTCATCTGCATCTACCACCTTCTTTTGAAGACCCCAGAGAGTTCTTAGGATCTGGCCATGTTGATATCACTCACTTCCACAATCAAGAGCAAACCAAATGAAATGTCTGAGCTTTAAATACGAGAGCTAAAGTTAAGTTAAAGCGTTTTCATAAGGGTGTCTGGATTTAGAATTTGTGTGACACATTCTTGCTCAGTGTTCTGGATACCCACACACAAAAGGTGCAACAAGGGGTGCTTTGAATGTTGCTGAAGAACCTACTGCTGATGTACTGCACTCAATTATTTAATAAATCAGTAATGAGAAATAAATGGCACATTCTTACTTTTCCTCAATTTACATTTGCTTTGTTGAAATTGTTTCTTAAATAATTTAGAACACTTCAGTTTTATATATTTAGTTAAAATTCAAATGTTCATAAACTGTAGCTTCTAGCTTTCACTTTTAGTTGGTAAAGTTAGACTTTTTGTCAAAGTGCTTCTTTAAGAGATCATAAGATAATGGGAGAGTGAGAGAGAGAAAGAGTGAGAGAGCAAAGGAGCATGTGCAGATGGAGAGGTTAGATAACATAGGGAGTCTGGATAATTTCACCTTTGCCCTGTGGGCCTGAAGAGAGACTGATTATCTTCTTTTCCCAGACATCCATACACTCGGCTCTTTCTGCATGACATAACTCAGCCATCCTGCAAATAGCTATATGCATTGTGTGTGTGTGTGTGTGTGTGTGTGTGTGTGTGTGTGTGTGTGTGTGGCCACAATATCCCTGTGTTGAGGTGAGATTGGGGTTTTAAAGCTCCAATTCACTCGAGTGACTGAATGGGAGACTCAATAGAGAATAAAAACAGTGCTTTACTTTTAGTAAAAATAAAGCATAGTGGTATGTACGTGGGTTGGGGGGGTGGACGGGTAAAGACCTCTTTCATTAAACACACAGTCAGCACACACCAAATATGGGCAACACTGCACCCATACTGTTCACATCAGACTATTACAGGACCAGGCCATCAACATCAACACCCTGATGTACTCAAAACTGTAAAAACCATAAATGGTGAGTTTGTGGGCATGTCTCAACAAAGAAGGCCATTAAAATAAAATATCTTGAATGTAGCAGATGGAGCTGGTGTTTTTCTTCACAGTGGCAATTTTGGTATGATAATGTGCACTTATTTTGGCTTAAGGTGAGATAATACATGAGTCCAAATGTTTGTGGACACAACTTAATGACTTAATGCATGCAGCTACTAAGAGTAGATACAGATGTGCAAATACACACACAGCTTATTTAGTGAATGAAGAGAAACACTGCCAATAGAAAAAGCAGATAAACCTATTGGCACCATGCTAGGCTAGAGGGGTGTAAAGCACCCCAGCATTGAGCCGAAGAGCAGAGGAAGAATATTGTTTTTTGGAACAGTGGTGCTTCACCAAATACATTTGGAAAGAAATGGGAATTCAAGAGAACGTCCTGCTGTCACAACAATGCTTTAATATCTAGCAGAAAGTCTTCTCTGGAGAGCAGAGACAGGATAAACTCATTTTAATGCACTTGATCTCTAAAGAAACATGAATGAATGGGCATGTGTCTCAGTACTTTTGTCCATATAGTGTAAGTATACTATTGTATAATTATTTCTGCTTATTACTAATTATTACTATGCAATATTATGTAATAGGTATTGTTCCTTGTTGTAAAGTGTTAATCTGATTTCTCTCTTTCACTCACTTTACAGGTAAGATTTGAATGTCCTCATCCTGGCAGTGTGTGATCGTCTGTGTAAGTAGCTTTAAGAATTGTGTTGACTGCAACTCATCCGTGCTGAATGCCTCTAATATGCTCTGGGTGGTGTTTTTTTGACTAAGCCGTGAGCAGGCTGCTTCTGCGAAAACGTGCGTGTGAGTGTATGTGTATGCACAGATGGAACAGAATGCTCATTCCCCCCCTGACTGTAATCCTACTGTCAGTCAAAGAGTCAATTTTTATCTCCTCTCACTCGATCCTCCTACCTGCACAAAAGGTTCATGCTTTGCCCCCACCGGCTCAGCTGTTGGCTGAGCCGTAATGGACACTTAACCTTTATTGACTGTGTTGTTAGCATAATCCTCCAGCTAAAGAGTAACTTCCCAAGAGCGTCTGTAATTACTGCCAGAGTGATAGCATGGAGGTAACCCTGCTGGAGAAGGATGGGTCAGAGTTTGGAGGACAAAAGCAGTGAAACTGTAAAAGCGTGAGGTACCAGTAGCTGGGTGAGAGAGAGAAAGGCCACGGGTGAACGACGGAACCGTGTAGGTTCTGAGAGGCCAGCGGGTGGTGGGTCACGAGGGCTTTTGTGAAAAGCACTTAACCTTAGCAAGAGAGATGGCCTGGGTGGCTCGCCTGTCCAGTTATACACACACTCATACACACGCACATCCCCCCCCACTCACCCCCACCCCAGACAGTACCTGGGAGGACGTGCTTGGCTGGGAATGAAAGAAAGAGATAAGAGGCTCACAGGGGAGAGAAGAAAAACACAAGCCCACTCTCAAGAGAACCAGAGGAGGAAAGGTGAAGCTCACTTAAACCATCAGAAACAGCTGTGTTTACAATATTGATCAGAGATATCCATCCAATTAGCAACAGACACAGGAATGTCATGCATAGGCATGCTAAATAATGTCCCTGTGAAGATTCTGCCATTGATTTAACACTGAAGTCACAACATTTTATCTGTTTAACCTGAGCTTTATGGGCTTTATGTATTGAGCTACACATACAGAAGTAGGGTCTTTCCATAAGGGTATAAGGCAACATGCCATACATCTTGCTATGGAGATACATAATGTTGTCTTGCAATAATGACTTCTGGACATGTGATGTGTGGCATCGAACTGTTCATCTCGGTGCTGACGATGGTGCCTCCATACACAGATTTATTGATAGTCTCCAGTGAGACAAAAGTGGGACTGAACATGACCCGCTGCTATTCTGAGTGACTCTGTGAAGGACTAACATTATACCATTGCAATCTGTGGCAACATTGACATGGTTTTAATGGCAGTCATCATTATGGTCTGTGTGCATGTTGTCCTGCATTTGCAGCTGTCTGGCAATGATGCTGGCATTAACAGGATGACTCGGAGGGCATCACTGGATGTCACAGAATTCATCATTTCTCCCTCTCTGTGATTTGAGTTGGTCTCCTTAATCCTTCATGTTGCTGGTGCATGCTTTCTTCAGTCCACTGCTCCCAACAGCATGTTGTGATAATATTTGCACAACTGGTGTTGTGCACATCAATAAGACCATCTTGTGTCCCAGAGCTCTCCTCTCGAACTCTTCTGACTGCACAAATTTCATTGGAACTCTTCTGCAAGGCATGCTTCACTTGCTACCAACACAGCAGCATGAGTAAGAATGGACCTAATATAGTCAGTCAGGTACAGCGGTATGTCCTATGTCACACGTGTGGCCGAGCATGAAACTTCACATCATTTGCATGTCCCTCAATGTCAGACCTACCCACCAAGTTTAATTCCTGTCTGTTGATTCCTTCTTGTTGCAACTTTCTTTCGTTCTTTCTTTTTTTTTTTTTTTTGATGACGAGTGTATAGATAAACAACTGATTTTCCTTTTGAACTGAGTTTATTATGAAAAGAAAGCTTTAAATAGTGTGAGGTTTGGTCATGAATCTACATGCACTGTCCTACTGCCCTGCTCTGTAATGTCTGCTGTATTTCTTTCAGTAGATGTAGTATTCATTCCACACTCTGAGAAAAGGCTAGCCACACCGTAAACCTTTTATATTTAGGCTCTGGGTTTAGAAAGTGCTGTCGGTGTGTTTATCGGAGCCATGATGCCGCAGCTTATGACTCCATGCTCACTGCGTAAGGCCTCACATTCCGCTTTGTTTAATGTCCAAGCCTCCAGTCACCTCGCCCAGATACTGAGAGCATTTTTTTTTTCAGACACCACTGATGATTTCATTCCATCTCCCCATCCCAAACCCATATAGCAAGTCAATTCTTAAATCCGCAGAGGCTATTAGTGCAATCGACTCTCGTAGGCTTTCTGGCACTTGAGGTATAATTTGCCTTTGCACTATTTAAAAACGTTCCTAAATCTTTAGATCTTTATACTGAATGTTTAACTTAACATACCGAGATTAGCCCTGCGTCATTCAGGTTGGCTGAAACGTCTTACCCAACTTAATTGTGTTTACGGGAGGCCTGCGGTGGAAGGCACTGTGGGTGGAGTGGAGAGTGGAGGGTTTGGAGCCTTGCAAAAGAACAGAAATGCTAACAAGCAGAGGGCTCTGGATGCAATTTTAGAAATTCAGGCATGTTCTGGGTGGATGACGAGGAAGGTAATGGCTGCCTGGATGTAGCATCTCAGGACAGAAGTTGGTCAGTTGAGATGGATTTGAACAGAAATCAGGCTTTATGTGAATGGAGTGTCTAAAGACGCATCAGGACAAGGTTAGACTGGTTTGGGAACATGAACCCGGTGGCTGAAAGGCATGGAGAATCAGCATGGGAAAGACATAGTGTGTGTTTGTGTGTCAGCACTGTGAGTGGAGTGAATAATATGCCAAGCAGTGCAGATAGTGGATAATTAACTCCCTCTAGCCAGTGCCATCTGCTGTCCTGATGGGCTACAGTTTAGCCAGAGCTGTTCCCCTCCTTGCTCTCACTCTGTTTTTCCCTCTGTCCATTTCTTACTTGATGGGAAAGATTCATGCAGTCCAAGGGTCACGTATGCTGAGTGCAATATATCTCTCAAACCAGCCATATTTTTACTCTTTTGCATGTTACTGGCCTTCACTACATTCACAGTTGGTTTCACCTCTGACTGACAGTGCACTTACGCTCACTGGTTTGCTGGTCATGTTTTTCCACCGGAGCCCTGCACAGACTAGCACTTTTGATTTCCACGAACTGGGCTTCCAAAACCTCCATGCAGCTCTATTTCTGGTACAAAGGCGGTAATTTACCGCGGAGCGGACTTTATGAACTGGAGGCCGACACAGACTAAAGGGATGTAGGGTAACCCCAAAAAAGCGGCGGTAGAACGGAACAAGCAGTGATGGTTGATGTCTTTGGCTGGCTTGTAACATCTCTCTCGCTCTCTTTCTGTCATTCTGTCTGGTATACCCAGTAGTACTACCCAGTAAACCCACCAGTAAACCTACACATCTTTTGGGGTTTATATGTGTTATTGAAAAAATGCTTTAGACCAAGACTGTAACAAATATATCAAAATATGTCTCATTGGTGTCCTTCAACACTCTGTGAGGGGCCTTTTAGAGGTATTAAACTTTCACACATCTAGCTACTTGACATTGCACCCATTGCTGTGCTCATAGCAATGCTCACACAGCTGGTCCAGTCCCTGAAGAGAAGTATTTCCAATAAAGTAGGACTCTCCTTTCCTGGGATGGGCTTTGGGAGTCTGAGATTAGGTGGGGATGTGATCATCCAACATTTGATGAATGCAGTAAAAAACATGTAGTAAAAAGCCTTAATTTGACAGTAGATACAGTTACTCCAACAAAGGCAGGACAAGCCATTGGGCTCAGACTGATTGGCCTGATGGTGACACTATAGCGAAGCATCAAATTTAAAGGTTCATATCTTCATCTGTGTATAACAAAGAGACAAAATTCTGCCTCATGACTTGCCTCATGCCTTACAAAAAAACCTCAAGAACCATATATCTGTCCAATTGATTTTGAGCTAATTAGCATAATATGCAAAATCACAGGCATTTTTGGCCACAATCTTGTCTCTGAGTTTTCACCCAATTTGCACAAATTTGATGTCAAATGACCTTTAATAATTATCAAGAAAAATGTTGGAATTTCAACACTGTTTAGCACCTAGGCCTCGCCCCAAAAGTATGGGTGGAGCACATATTGCAACACCACACGTATATAGCTATAAAATTTGGTGGTACTGCATCTTTAGTTAACGCTATGACAAAAGCAAAACTTGGTATGCCAACAAAATCTCTCAGATTGACCTGAATATTGGCATGGTGGTACTATATGCTGATATGATGTCATATTCAACGAATTTCAATTTATTCCAGGAATGGGTCACGTACTGACATATTGGGCCTGACTGGGGTAAAAAGTGTTATCCCTGATAATTGCTGCTTGCAGCTGTATTCTTTCGCTTCTTATTACAATTGAAGGTATATTTATGTACAACTCAGTGTCTTGAACTTGTATGAACAGCAAAAGCATAACGGCTCCATAAAAACTCAATGACTCAAGATATGAGTCAGCCATGGTGTCCTATTTTCCCTTTATATTCCTCATTCAAAAACAACACATTCTATTCCATTTATCAGCAGTGGACATCTGCTCAAGGCACCATCACTGACAGGAGAACTGTCCTACTCAAACAAACCAAAAGCGGGGAGCTGAACTGGTTTTGGAGGACAAACGAGATTGAGTGAGCCATTTTTCAAACTCTGTCAGCATTGGCAGTGGGCTTGAAGCACAGTTGTTAGTTCAATGTTGGACATGCCTGTCACAGTCTCTTCTCATTGTAGCTGAGACAGGCAGCACAGATCTGACAGAACCGCAGCGATCTGACAGAACCACGGAGTTCACAGTGTGTCAGATGCTTTCAGGAGCGTTGTCTGCTGGAGTGTTTTGGGTCATTTAGCTTAGTGGGGTGGTGTTGAATTTACATTACTAATGGAGTGGTTCTCGTTATGGCATGGTAGTGCTTTGTTGAAATGGCCTCAGCAAGGTCTCGGGCCTTTGCCTGGGCTTTGATGTTCTGACCTTCAGCCTGTGCCAAGTTTGCAAAGGGGAGCCTCCATCTCTCGGCAGCCTGCAGTGATGTAGACACAGGCTATGCTGTCTCATTCTGTTATCTGTCCTTTCTTACCTGTACACCCCTCTCTCTCTCTTTCTCCCTCCCTCTCTCTCTGTCTCTCTGACCTTATAAAATGAGCTGGATCTCCTCCAAGTAAGAGACTTCCAAGCACCCCTTGGAAGCAGACTACCTTCTGCTTTTTGCTCCCAAACCAATGGATCCCAGATTGCTGTAACTGTGCCAGGACTCTGGCTATGACTTTTTATTCAATTACGAAAGAGAGAGAGAGTGAGCAGAGGGGGCCACCAAGACCCGCTAATCCCAACCTCACCCTATCAGCCTCAGGGTTGAGACTGTGACTCCTGCCCCCGGAGAGTGGGGAATGCCTTTTATTTCCTCCCTGCTGATCTGCCTTCAAAGGCATCATGGGCCCCAGTGCACACCCCTGCTTTCATTAGCTGGGAGATTAGCACTAATCTGCACTAGTGCACCTGACGTTCACCCCCCTCCCCAACCCTGCCCCTCCACGCTCCTCATTTGGTAATCTTTGAGTAAACTGGGGGATTAATGCAGCTGCAAGTTGGTTGTGCCATAGACCTGATCCGGGAGGGGGTTAATTTGTTAATTAGCAGAAAAACAGGGAGAGGGGGGTGTTGTCAGGTTTAGCAGGTTTAGACATTATAATCACCCAATGATCGTCAATGAATAGATTGTCCCACACTCTGTTTTTTGAACTTATAATGGGCCCAAATCCTACATACACTAAGCACAAAAGTTTGGGACACTTGCTCATTGTTTCATCAGATATGAAGGGTATTATGTGGAACAATTGGTGCAACTTAAAGCAGCTGAATGCGTTCCTATGCTTGTATTTTGTCACTCTTAAGTAAGAACAGTTTGCAGTATTAATAGCACTGAACTCTAACTACATTAAAGCTAAAACGTGGTCCGTAGTGGATTGGCAGATTGATTAGACTTAAAGTCATACTAGAGCAATTAACAGCCTTGTCTTTGGTGCTAATAGTGTTCTAACATTGTTAATAATGAATAAGTCCCACTTGAGGCCAGTTAGATTTCTTTCTTTAATGAGCCCTTTCTAACGGACTAGAAAAGCCACTCGTCTTTATATTCACTTAGGCACACATTAGCACTTGTGGGTGAAGCATTCCTTTACGCTGTGACATGTCGAGCTATGGAGCTCTGTCTTCTTGCTCATCACACTCCTGTGCTTTCATGTTTAACGAGCCAGCTCGACCCATGACCAGCAGAGACAAGCCCGCATGTGCCTCTCGCTAATGGGAGTCAGTGGACTTTTAAAATCACTGGCTATCTCTCAGCAAGTCCGACATGCAGTGAGAAGTACATATTTGCTTTGGACTCTGGGGAAGTTTGCCTCAACTCTGAAGTGCTTGCTCCAAGCTTTTTGGGCACTGTGTTTACCAAAGTAAATGTTTGTTCAGAGAACAGTAGTGCAGACGTTGGAGTCGTCAATTGGCGATTATTTATACATTACCTCTTTTTTCCTCCAGCATGTATGTCAGTAAATGGATGTCAGTCACAGCGGTGCCCTTTCATTCTGCTGCTGGTGCGGTTTTCTTTTTGAGGATGTGATGGTGAAAGTTAAGTGCGAAGACCTGCAGGTCGTTTCGTGAGTGGTGTATATCATTAACTGCCGTGGCTATGCAAAATGCTTAACATCAGAGGCGTCGTTGTCGGAGGAGCTGTTATTCTCAGTTAAAGTATAACCTCAAGTCCAAAGCCAAACCGACCAGTAGACTGTGCAGGATATGGTGTCTTTAAATGGGATTGATTTTGGAAAATGTGCAATCTGGAAATTTGCCTACTACTTTTTTATGCCTCATGAGAGGGTGTCTGGCAGGTCACTGTATCCAAACTCAAAAATAAAGGAGTAATCAGAGCAAATGATGGCCTTCTCCAACACTGACATCATGTTGCTGGGCTTAGTTCAAACATGCAGAGCATGGGCCGTCTGGGACACTTGTCTGAAAAAGGGTGGTACAGAAAACCGTGTACACCAGTAAGGACCGCTGTAGAAGGAAATATTAGGTAGTATTACAAAATATTTCACACATTTGACATTTGAAATGCTGCTACCTACACAGCTCGACCAGTTGTACCTGCTTTTTGGTACTGGTATGGTTTAATTTTCCACTTCCATCCCCCTCCCCCAAGAAATATAGCTGGTGACATTGCAAAACTCAATCAAGGCAATCTTGCCTTCCATTACTCACCAGGACTGTGGCTGTATATATTTATATAATGATGTTTGTACCGTGGCATAATTTTAGGAGCTGCCATTGTGAGTTAGCTTGGAGATATGATGGATGTCTGCATTGCATCACATAGAATGACCATTCTCTCCAGTCGGCTCTCTTCAGGATTTACATGTTACATTTTAGTGCCTACACAGCTCACTTAGGACCACAAGTGAGCAGGTACTTAAAAAGGTACCAGGTTCCAGGTACCAAGTACCAAATTTGTCTACTGGAAAATTAGAGTGGAGGTGTAGTGTGAGAACTATGCAGTGGAAAAGTCCAAAAGTTTCATAGAGCAGTAGCAACATTCTGGTCTGGAGTGGGAATGAATCCTGAAGCTGCTATTTAAGGGGAATTGCTAATAATGTTGCTTTAATACCAGTTTAATCAGAGTTGATTCAAACAAGTGTGCCAAAGTAATGATGAAATGTCGTGTCCAAATACACTCCCTGCTGAAACTCTTAGGGCACCTAGCTATTCCAGCAACTCACTTTGCAAGACAACACAACGAATTTGCTCATTTGTTGTTTTATGTTTTTGTTTTGTGCACAAGTACTGTTTATTTGGAGGAAATTTCAGTTATATTATTAATGTGTAGAATGAGATATTTAATATTTAATATTTAATTTATTTTATTTTATTTTTTATTTATTTTACTTGACTTGAAGAGGAGTGTCCAGATTTTGCACATGCCTGTATAAACAAACTAGATTTTGTGATATAACAAACATGGATTTCAAATCTGGATTTTTTGCAGCTTTGTTTCTGCATAAAGTAGGAACTGGGCAGTGGCTGATACATTTTTAAACGTACACACTTCACACATACTTAAGGATACACCAAAATTAAAACTTTTAGCTGAAACCAAAACTCAATATGAAACATTGAGCCAAACACCAAACATGTTTTTTCACTTTTAATTTTGCACCATTGCTGCACTGCCTCATTTATGAATTCACACTTCACGCCATACTTCATCACTCCACATTCGTTGTGATTTGTGATTTTGAAAATGTTGTTGTTTGGGATCAATTATTTGATATCTTTTCACTTATTTGGCCAACCATCAGTTAAGTACTTTTGGCCAAATTTTCAGTACATTCCCACAAACAAACACACACATGCACACACACACACATCATTTCTCTTTTTTAAACAAAGGAAGTGACACATTCAAGTTTTCAGTGATGTTGGCCCTTTAAAAGCATTAAGAACATTTCCCGCTGGACTCAAGCTGCTGCAGCCGCAGGCCAATCTCAGCCTGGGTCGAGCCACACGACACACACATATTGTGTGTCAGTGTTGCTGTAACACACACAAAAAATTGACATTAAAAAACCTCAGCAATAGCCAGCAGACCCATGCCTGAGTGTGGTTCTGGTGCTCTACACAAGCTGTGGAATGAGAAGCGGTCACTTAACTGCTCTTTTTTTTCTCATCATGCTTGGTTGAGTGTGTGGAGGCATGTTCACACACACACACACACACACACCCGTACATACATCCTCGCCTCATATTCCTGGAATTTAGTGCTTGAGACACAGCCGCATCTGTGCTGCAGTCAGGCAGGGAAGAGTGTTTATGTAAACTGGGCTGACTGGGTGTTGGGCAACCGGCTCACAAGCTCACTCTCTCAATCTCTCTCTCTCTCACACTCACACACACACACAACATTAGTTCCATTTGGATTGCTGTGGGTGTGTTGTATATGGGCCCAGGTGCTTCCGCTCTATGGGTTAGTGTGAGTGAAAGTGTTTCAGTGGCTTTAAAATGAACACTGGACTCAAAACTCTTCAGCTGCAATGTTTGAATCTCTCTTTCTCTCTTTCTGACCTCTCCTTTTTGAGTCAAGACATAAACACTCCTCTTTACAATGGTGTCCATGATAAAAGATTTGGTTATCAGTACTTCTGGAGCATTTCAATTGGTCCATTCAGCTTGAAATTTTGACACAATATAAAGAACAACTGCCAGAATCAAACGTTATTCAACAAGCGCAATACCTTCCTTCTCTCTAAACCTTTTCTGTTTTTTTTTTTTCTGTGTAGCCTTGTTTTATCCTCCTGAATTGAATTTGTAAAGCAATCGATATAAACAGCAGCAACACCTGACTCCACTTGCTTAATCAACTGGCCTGTCTTCAAATAACTGATCAGATGAGGTGTGTGTGTGTGTGTGTGTGTGTGTGTGTGTGTGCATACATACAGTACTGTGCAGTGTGTTTTGGGCACCCATAAAAAAAATTAAAGCACTTCTCAAAGTAAGTAGAATGTAAGCTTTCTATGGTTCTATATATAGTCACTCTCCTGCAACAACCTTGGTATCTAATTTTTTTAATTTTCACTTTTTGTGCATAATCAGAACCATGCAGTTGTTTTTTACATGGTGTAAACTTTTCATGATGAATGGAAGAACAGAAATGTTCCAAAATGTCTTCCATTGAAAGGTAAGGTTTTATTCCTTACAAAAGTTTTAGGCACCTGTTCACATTATTTAAAATCATTTCTCTCAGCAGTAAAAGACTTTTATTACAGAAACTCCACTACACATCACTAGAACAGATGCAGGTAAATAGGAATATAGTAAAGACGAGGAATTTCACCTTCTGAAGAAAGCAGTTGAGATGTTGTAAGCTAGTTTGAGGAACAAAGTTTGGTTCCATATTTCTAGACATCACCAGCCAGCGCTGGATGTGTTCAGTTCCATCAGAAGCACTGATTTACCGAACCAAGTGAATATGAGCTATAAATAATAATACTAGACTCCCATGAGTAGAGCTTTGGAGATGTTTTTTTTATGAACACTGATATAAAAGCATGACTTTCTGCATGAATATTATTTGTATTTATTCTGATTGTTTTACTGAGTAAACACTTACGTCCAAGATCATTTCTACAGGAGCCCGAAACTTTAAGACAATATGAAGGTTTTAGAGATACAGTATAAGTAAAAATTCTGTCTGTCTGTCTTTCTCCTCACTGTTTTTCACTAGATGAACTCACGTGCCCTGTTTGGGTCACTGGGTTGAAAGCTGAGTATTCTGTGTTTATGTTTTCCCTATGTTCCAGTGAACTGTATAATCTGTGATGGTGTTAAGAGCACTAGCACTGTGAACCGTGCTGGCTCACATGAATCCAGCCCCGCTGTCATCTGAGCTTCATGTTATGGTGTAATCCATTCACTTTTTCCTCACATTTAATACTAAGCTATATATAGTTTAGATAAACACTGCAGTGCTATATAAGGAGAGACCGCACACACGGTCAGAATGGGGCATTTCTATTTATTTTTAGAGAGGGATCATTTGGGTGCCCTTGTGCTGCTCTGGCGTCGTCGTAAAACATTTACATGGTTGCTGGAGCTGGAGAAGTTGTGGATTGTTGAAACTGGTCCTGGCTGGGCCTTGTTTTTAAGAGGCTCTCAAAACCCCCACCTTCCCACCTCCTAACTCAGTCAACTTCTGCTGAAGAGACCAGGTGGATTCAGCTGGTGGAGGGTGGAAAAAAAAGCAAAGGGAAGCAGAGGAGAAGAGTGCCTCCTAGTGGCCAGATAATTTAGATCATTCGGATCGGTCAGATCAAGTCAGGCTGGTGTGAAGTGAATCTGACCAGGGTGTTTCTCCAGCATTGTTTTGAATGGCTGTTTTTGCTCACATGTTGGTGTGAGTTTGGCTTCTCCTCTGAGGGCGTTTTGTGAAAGTGGAGTCTGTCGCCGTGTCTGTCCTCACCTGGGTCTTGCGAGTCAGAACATGCTGGTTAAATGGTATACTGTTCGAGAAAACAGTTGTTGTGCTGTTTTTAAGGAGATCTGTCTACTTCAGCCTCACATGGTCTTTCAGCACGAGTTCTAAGTGAATCGTTCACTGGTAGAGTCTTTATAATAAACCTTGAGCAAAAGTGCAATGTTTGTAGGGTGAAATGTCTAAACTATACATTGTGTCCAAATGTGTGTGGACAACCCTTCTAAAGAAGGCATTCAGCTATGTTCTTTAAGTTGCACGTGTTTACACACAATACCCCACAATGACAAAGTGAAAAATGTTTATGAAAATCATGATTTTGTTTTATTTATACAAAAAATAAACTTTGTTGAAGCATTTTTGGCAGCAATTATAGTCTTGCCTAGTTTTTAGTAGGATGCTATGACCTTGGCACACCAGTTTTTGGGGAGTTTCTCCCATTCTTCTTTACAGCACCTCTCAAGCTCCATCAGATTGGATGGGCAGCATTGACGCACAGCCATTTTTAGATATCTCCAGAGATGTTCAGTCAGGTTCATGTCTGGCTGGGCCACTCAAGCACATTCACAGAGTTGTTACCTTGGCTGGGTGTTTAGGGTCGTTGTACTGTTGGAAGATAAATCTTCAGCGCACTCTGGAGCAGGTTATCATCAAGGATGTCTGTGTACATCTCTGCATTCATCTTTCCCTTGACCCTCACTTGTCTCCCAATTTCTGCTTCAGAAACACATCCCCACAGCATGATGCTGCCACCACCATGCTTCACTGTAAGAATGGTATTGGCTAGGTGATGAGTAGTGCCTGGTTTCATCTGGACATGATGCTTGGCATTCAGTCCAAAATGTTCAATCTTTTGTTTCTCATGGTCTGAGAGTCCTTTTGGTGCCTTTTGGTGAACTCCAGACAGCTGTTATGTGTCTTTTACTGAAGAGTGGCCACTTACCATTCATGCCTGGTTGGTAGAGTGCTGCAGAAATGGTTGTCCTTCCAAATGTTTCTCCTCTCTCCACAGAACAACGTTGGAGCTCTGTCAGAGTGACCACTGGGTTCTTGGTCACCTCCCTGACTCAGGCCCTCCAACTACAATCACTCAGTTTGGCTAGGCAACCAGCTCTATGAAGAGTCTAGGTGGTCCCAAACTTCTTCCATTTACAGATGATAGAGGGCCACTGTACTCAGTGGGACCTTCAATGCAGCAGAAATGTTTCTGTACCCTTCCCCAGATCTGTGTCTCAATACAATCCTGTCTCGGAGGTCTACAGACAAGTCCTTAGACTTCATGGCATGGTTTGTGCTTTGACATGCACTGTCTACTATCGGACCTTATATAAACAGGTGTGTGCCTTTCTAAGTCATTGACTGTTTACTAGACTACTGTAACAGATGTGCCCAGTAGTCATCCTGGAGATCTAGTACCCTCCAGATTTTAGATCCACCTCTATTCAAACACATCTGACACAGGTAATAAAGTGCTTTGACAAAATCTAATTTATACAGCTAGATATGTTTGATCTGATACAAATAGGTGGTACAGCTCAGTACTTGCTGTCTTCAAACGTAGACTGAAGACCCATCTGTCCCAACAGTATTTAACTCCATAAAGATTTATACTGAATCTTGTTGGTCCCCGATCTGACATTTGTTTTCAAAAGCGTCTTAGCTTAAGGAATCTCTGGATTCTAATCTAAGGATTTCTGAGTGAACAGCACTTTTGTAAGTTGCTCTGGATATGGCTGTGTAAATGTAAAATGTAAACATACAGCTTGGTCATTCTTACTTATATATTGAATTGTTAAAAAGTGTTTTTTGTTTGTTTGTTTTTTTTTCTGTTCAGACTAGATATAATATGTTCTGCTGAAATACAGATACTGGAAACAGATTTAGGCCAATCTGAACAGAGAGCCATAGAGCATAGAGGTGACTTTTCAATCAGTGATGCATTAAACTGAACACACAATTAACTGAAACACATGGTTTGAGACCTCTTTTCAGTGGGCAGAATTATTTCACTGTTGTGTTCTAGACAGTTATTATGGTGAAGTTTTGTAGAGCCTGAATGCTTTGACATCTACTACTTTTGTAGACTAAGACAAAACCCTCTAAATCTATATCTAATAATGTTCCATCATTGGATTTAGAGTAAATAATACTGGAAATAATTTATTGACCTGAGTAGCACACATTTTCTTGCTCAAACACACTGTGTTTGAGAAGTGAACAAAGCAAGATTTGAAAGCCCAAGACTGTTATTCATTCTCATCCAGTTTTTTTCGTAATCAGATATGCCCTTGTACCCTGACTGTGCCATCCCTGGGTCATACACAGAGCTCATTTCACCTTGTGCTGTTGCTTCTGTCCAAATCCCAGCCATCTAGCAACAGTTCCTTCCAGCTGTCTATCCCAAAGAGTTGTGTTTAGTTAACAGAAACAGGTCATGGGAAGTTCAACAGTGCTTATGCTCTGAAGCGACAGTTGGCTTTGACAGACAAGGTTTGGGCTCAAGAACATATGACACAAATGGAAGTCTTGCAACCTTTGACCCATGTCTGTGGTTCAGAACCTTTGACGAGTTGAGTGGGACACTAAAGTGGAATTTGAGACTTGACAATGTTAGAGGGACAAATTCAAACCCACTGAATCTGGTGGGTTTAAAGAGAAAACTGCTGAAGTCAGCAGTGCTCTTTTAATGTTCTTGTGTTCTGTCTGTACTGCATAACAGTTTCCCCACACTGAACTTTTAATTTTTAAGACATTCAACATTAAAACCATATAAGGTGGTGTAGGTCCCTCTTGACAGGACCTGTCAAGGCATGGACTCGAGAAAACCTCTGAAGGTTACTTATGTCAAGACACCAAGACATTAGCAGTAGATACTTTAAATCCTGTAACTTGTGAAGTGAGGCCTCCACAAGTCTTGGGGTGCACATGACCCTGTCACCCATTCACCAGTTGTCCTTCCTTTTGGAGCACTTTTGATAGATACTGATGTTTTTATACTCTCTGGTTTGTATGTTTTTTTTCCTGCTTCAACACATTAACTTCAAGAACAGACTGACAGGTGCCACTGGAAAAAGATAATCAATATAATTTACTTCACCTGTCAGTGGTTGTAATGCCAGAGCGATTTGCCCAAAATGAGTGCTGCTACTCCATGCTAAAAGCATGTCTAAACGTTGACACAGCCTGTTTTGATTGGACTTTCTTCTGCTGGTGACACCAAATAAAACTGCACACAGCATTGTAAACACTGTTCAAACAGAAAGCACATTTACTGATAGGGAGTTTGCTATTTGTTCAGTTTTTATGGGTTGTAAACTTTTGAGACAGTCTGTCGCTTCCTGTTAATGACACACCACAGTCTGGTTCTGAATAGCCTGAACAAGACACACAAAACAGAATTTAAGCACTATTGAGATACTGGAGCCTTCCCAAAATGATTGGGTACAAAACAGGGTTCTCTCACAGACAGGGTGCGGGGCCATCACAGGGTTTAATATTGTTATTATTGTTCATTTTCTATTTATTTTATTTGAATAATTTTCATTACACTTCATGCATTAATGTGCTGCTTAATGTGCTTTGTATAAAACACACGTAAAACGCATAATCTAATTTTTAGATCGGATTAAGGTCTTGAAATCAGATTGAGAAATTAAATCAAGAGAGCTGGATTTTAGTTCAGTTATCAGATTTTTCAGTGAGTGTATCCCTCATACTCTGCTTTCTTTCAGTTTTCTCAGTCTGCACACGCACCCTCTTTGACAAGCTGCACCTGTCCCCGATCAGGAGCAAAAACTAATGGGGCAAACCAGAAGGGACTCCACCTTCCTCTTCTGCCTTATTCGCATTCTGCTGTGAGATTATTGGCTGGTTGCAGAATAGCATCTGAATATTGCCAGACTCATGTAAAAGCAGAGTTTTCCCATTATCTGATGTCCCAAATGCATGTAAACACGTTGATCAGATTACTGACTCAATCAGATTATCTGATTGTGTGCATGTAAACGCACTCCTTGAGTAGAACGGGGTGAAGGGTAAGCTTTAAAAATTGAATGACTGAAATGATTAAAATTAATACACAATTTGGAATTAAATAAGACTAGAAGCCACAATAGAACAATAATAACATAAACTAATACAGTATGAAAACAATTTAAGATTAAAGTACGCAAGATACATATTTACTGTTTAGATGTTGATACATTAATATTTTTTACACCCTTCGAAAAAGTATCTTGAGTGGAGGGACCTGACTGTGCTGGATATGTGTGGATCAGCAGATATGGAAGTTTTCATTTCCTCTGGATGAAGTTGGGCTGTTTGAACAGGTGCTGGGTTCCCTCGGGCTGCTAGGCATACCACACAGTCTACAGTCTCATCTACAGATGGAGAGATATGCTCCATCTGTAGATGCTATGCACAGCATGAGACTACCCCATTACTTTGGTAAACTGTATAGCAAACAGGCATTCATTTAAAGGAAGGTTGGATCCAGAAATGCTAACATGACCCACAGTTACAGGCAGACTGTTTGGTGAGGTGTTTCTTTAAGCCCTTGTTAATCAGGTGCATGCAGGCAAAGCTAAATATGCTGGTCTCCGGTGGGTTAGTTAGTGTTTTTGGCTCCAGGCCTTTTCCTGAGTTTTTGAGGTCAGATGTTCCAGAGACCATACTGGCCTGAGTTGTGTTTCTTAAACACAGCAATGCACACATTCTTATACAGTGGCAAGCCATAGGGTCATACATTTGCTGCATATTTACACATTATATGCACAAAAGTATGGGGACAACAGATGATTGATTAATTGTTTCTTCTGAAATCAAAGGTATTAAAATAGCTTTTCCTATTGGAGTAACTGTCTCCCCTGTTCAGAAAAGGCTTTTTACTAGGTTTTAGAACATTGCTGTCAGGATTTTAGATGATCACCACTCTCCTCATCCATAACTGCTTACGTCATGCCCAAAGAATTGGATGGAGCGCCATTATTTCAGAGAATACAGTTCCATTGCACCCCAGCTCAATCCTGGAACATGTTAATGTGCACCAGAGAGTCCTTATTCTGTTGGCAGTATTTCACTATAGGGATGCTGTGTGTGCATTTGCACACGTGTGTCAGCAATGGGGTCAGCATTGTGTATGTGTGTGTATGTGTGTGTGTGTGTGTGTGGGGAGAGAGAGAGAGATGGGTTCAGGGGAGATTTATGGAGGACTGTAGAATGTAGCAAGTAAACAGTACACTTCTGCTCTCTCAATCACTCTCTCACTCTTTCACTGGCACAGATTCTGATGGTCTCACACACATCTGCGTGAATTCATACACTCTACACTATAAATATAACCAGACTATGCTTGTCAGTACTTAATCTGTGCAGTGTACTTCTTTTAAATAACACTTTGGTAGTAATTAGAAACACAGGCCTGTAAACAATTATATAAACATTATGTAAAAACTATATATAAACATTATTATCTACAGTCTTAATCCCATTGTGCACCACTTGATGTCCCAGTTGAAACTGTAGTTTCCTGATGAAGCTCTTTCTGCCTGCAGGTGGAGCTCTAAGCTCAGAGATTTCCTGTAGTATCAGCAGCAGCTCCACTAAAAATGTGCTGTTTTTTTGTCAGAATGACATTCACTTTATAAATGTGACAGACGTGTCCAGATGTGTTCATGGTTATGCCAGTTCACTGTTGGAACACAACCTTACAACTTTAAGGTAATGACTTTTTAGGAGCAGTCTTAACCCATACAAGCTAATATTATTAATATTATGTATGTATGTATGTATGTATTATTATTATTATTATTATTATTATTATTATTATTATTATTAAGCACAAATGTGCTGCTTTTCTGTATAGCATTGTTTTCTCCGAGGCCAGAATGAGTGATGTTTGCTCGTAAGCTGCTGTTGTAGCTCAGCTTATTGTACAGCACAGCTGTAACCCACCCCTGCCCCCAACCCCCAACATAATCTCATTACTGGCAACCAGCAAAAGCACTACTTCACCTGAGAGGTCAGATTTGGTGACTTAATTGCAGAGTAATTTACTGAGTGACAAAGACCAGCGAGTCCATCAGCGGTCATCAGGATCTCTCCTCTGGTCATCAGAGCTACATCATTTACTCTCTGTCTCCCTCTCTCTCTCTCTCTCTCTCTCTCTCTCTCTCTCTCTCTCTCTCTCTCACTCTCACTGCCCCTTCCTACAGAGTGATCCAGGCTTGCATAATGGCATCAGTAGCAGAGATTTAGGCCAGTGGAGAGCAAAGGTCTTTAATTCTTGTTCAATTGAATAGAAAAAAAGGGTGGTTTTTTTTAACAATGCTGTCAAAGAACCACTTCAAGTTCCACAAAGATCCATGTTTGCATTATAGATGTGTGAGTGTGAAGAACCTGTTAAAGTCCTAAAGAACCTTCACTTGATAATAAGGTTTTTGTCCATTTAAAGGCTCTGATAAGCAACATATGAAGCGAAAGAAGCGGTTATATGTAATATTACAGGATTTTACTCTAATAATGTTAAAAACCAGAGACATTTCACAACATGAGGCATTTTGTTTGTTTAAATATCCAGTATGAAGAGGTTTCAGGTGTCCTTTGATACTAACATGATACATATAGAGTTAAATATAAATTGAGGGAAAAATGAGAAAGGAGTTTCCGTTTAATTCAGAGGAATTTATGGGTTAGAAGCAGCGTGACATGAGCTCATGGGCTCCCCTTGCATTTGAGGAATGTAATTCACTTTTACACCAATGCAATAAATACGAATCACACTTTTTGAGCACCCCCTCATGGTCAGCTGTATGTGTGCATTTATTGACAAGCTAAGGTAGGTGCATCTGAAGTGAAAGAAGCATGTGGACTGAGGCAGTAGAGTAATATTACAGGAATCTACACTAATGTGACTTACACTAATATGTAGTGCAGTTCTGGAGAGAGGCCTTGTACCACAGTTTTCCAGTCTGGAAAGGAAATGTTACAGTCTGTGAAGCAATAATATGATTCTGAAGCTACTTTAAAGTTAAACTGCTGCATAACTCTTTATGAATCCTGACCTCTGAGTCTTGAATAGAATCCAAGCACTGTCTGAATCTGTGCCCTGTTCACTCCAGGTCACTATATAGAGCACTCTTATAGGCAACAGGATTCTACAAGTTAGTGATTGGGCATCTCATTATGCATCAGACCAGATTACTGTGTGATGGCAGAGTTTGTCACATAAACAGTCTGTGGCCCTTCAAACCATACTACACGAGGAATTGTGGGTTTCATGTCCAGTAGTGTACATCATTTGTACATTCCTTATCACAGTGCTTTGAGAGATTGTTGCACTGCACTGAAAATTCTGATATGTTTTCAGATACTATTAGAAAATGTCAGAACTCCTAGATAATGCATTATATAGTGAATAGGACACAGTTTTGAACACAACTCAGACTGACCTTGTCACTGTGAATAGGAATTGAAACAGGCATGATTGACTGTTCTTGAGTCCCTGTGCTGCTCTCCTTCTCCAGGCTCAAACCCACTGATTAGATTGACCTTGCATGTATCTTCAGATAAACAGTGTCCAACAACAGAGCTGAAGCACTTTTGAGGAACGGGACGCCATAGTAACGGAAAATAACAGCATGTTTCCGTGGCAACTACCCTGGTTGCTATTTAAAGTAGGGGATGCGGATGCCGGGCTTTTATTTTATTGAGTTTTTTTTTCTTTGTGTAGTGTTTTTGTGTTTGGATGGAGCAAAATGTGTGTGGAGTGCACGAGTTGAGCTTCTCTGAAGGGTCAGTGAATGTCCTCCACCACTGAGCCTTTCTTTCCTCTGTCATTTGTCACACAGATTTCAGAGAGCTTTCATTAAGTATTGGTTCTTCATAGTGTGTGTGTATGTGTGTGTGTGTGTGTGTGTAAGAGAGAGAGAGAGAGAGAGAGAGAGAGAGAGAGAGAGAGAGAGAGAGAGAGAGTGTGCAAGTGTATGTGTGTGTTTTGTAATCTCTACTCACCTGTTTGCCTCATTATGGGCTGCTGTGTGGTGAAGCGTGTCGGAGCATCAAAGCACAGCGAGTTTAGAGTAATGAGGCTCCATCACTGCCTGTCCCACTGCCACTGAGCTCTACAACCCCCTACTGAGACAGACACACAGAGAAAACACACAGCTGCTGTCCTGCTTCCACTGCTATACGACTGCTATATTTCATACTTGTAAGGGGAGAGAGAGCTGGAGTGAGAGAGTAAGAGAGAAAGAGTTTAAGCAAATGTGGATGAAAGAATCAGGCTCATGGGGCCTGTTTACAAGATGCATTGTGATTGGATTATGATTAGAAACGAAATGTATTTTCTGTGATTGGATTCCATCAGACAAGAAAAACTCATGATAAAAAATGTTAATATGAATTATTATTTCTATGTGCTTGTGTCTGTGCTTATTTACTGGTATGTGCTTGCAGTATTACAGACATTACACTATTAATAGCATTAATAGTAACCATTAACATTATTAATGAATAATTGTGTGAGCATTTTCACTTGCGTATCTGCATCTGGACAGTGAGACTGAGCTCTGTCTTTGAGCACCTCCAAATGTATTTTGCATAATCCTATCGTAATCCAGTCACAATGCATCCTGGTTGTGTTACACCTGGCTTTTCCTGAGTTCAACTGAACTCTAAATGTGATCCAATCACCAGAAACACCTGTTAATGTCAGTTGTAATCATGCCCGTAGAACCTGTATGAAGCATACACTGAATCAGGCTGTGTACTCATAGCCATTTATAAAGCAGCTGAGATGTCTTCCCTTCACCACAACTAAATCCATTAATTGTCAGATGTTAAAAAATAGATATTTGTTTTAAAAAAGGATGTGGACATTCTTTTAATATATTTTTTTTCTTCAGAATTGGCTCATTTGAGGAGGGCAGTATGACAATATTTTAGCATATTGTGATGATTTTATTTATTTATTGTTGTTATTCACAGTATGCTTTACCAAGTGTTTCATGGATATCATTGGTACTTAAATAACACTGAAATGCACATTTTACTACACATTTTAATTAGTTCTGTTTAACTGAAAAGCAGGAAGTTCTACATTTAAAATAAATATACTAAGCTTGGGAAAGATGTTAAGTATTTAATATAATAATTGTGTACTATGAAAATGTCTTTAAATGTTGTGATATTGTATTTTATCATATAGCCCATACATTGGCTTTCTCTTTTTTACATAAACTACTACATAAGTTAGAAATTAGTTTTCTGCCTCACTGATGGTGATGAGCAGTCTTTCTATATAAAACACGGCTCACATATGTGACCAGTTAACCACAAGACTTGCAGTCTGTTTCATGACTAGACTAAATTCCTCCTTTTTGACTTTGCCACCGCAACAAGAGTGATGTGAAAGCAGCTTTTTAACTTCACTGAAATGTCAGGATATCTGAAGATGCAGTAGTTCACTGACAGGGACGCTAAGGGATGGAAGTTGCTGGAAGGCAGACCGTCTCCTCACAGCGGCGTGCCTGTGATCATCCCCAAAGGGCTAAATGAAAAACATCTGAGGTTTCTTTATGAAGAGATCAGAATATTCACATCTGACAAGTGAAAAGACATTAACATCCCATTTCCATCTGTTCTGCAGCTCTGCAGTGTGTGAGGAGAGTTTGAAGAGTAGTGTCAGTGTGTTAGCCAATGAAATCGACTAGGTCATTATTTGAAAAAGTAAATGTGTTACATTCACTGAGCACTTTATTAGGAACACTTGACTAAATTTGGGTTTGGCCTCATTTTTTTTTCTCAATCCAGACTCAATTATTTGTGGCATGGAGTCCACAAGATGTTGGAAACATTCCTGTGAGAGTCCACGGCAGAGTGCCATGCCTGCAGATTTTTCATACTTTCTCTTTCATGCTGTGAATCTCCCATTCTTCCACATCCCAAAAGGGGTTCTATTTGATTCGGATCAGGTGACTAGGAACAACTACAGAAGACAATTGAAATCACTGTCTTGTTCATGACACCAGTTTGAGAGACTTTTACTTTGAAAACGTATATAGCAAATGGAATAGGAATAGAGCAGATCCCTAATCCCAGGCCTGGGCTAGAGGAGTATAAAGCCCTCAAGCATTGTGCTGTGGAGCAATTTAATTTGGTCTCTGGAATGAAGGTGCTCCTTCCAGTGGTTTGAAATGAGTTAGGGATGAAATGGGGTGGTGATCATCCAACATCTTGACCTCACAAAGACTTTTATCACTTAATGCAATCAAATCCTCACAGCAATGCTCCAGAATTTAGTAGAAAGTCTTCCCTGGACAGTAGAGACTGTAACTCCAACAGAAACAGAATAAACTCTTTTTAATGCCCTTAATTTTGTATGAATCAGTGAATCAACATGTGTCCCAGCACTTTTTCCATTATAAAATTGTACCACAGTAAAGTGTTTACTTTACCAAGAAAACCAAGAAAACATTTGTCTTCATTTAGGGAGTTTTTGTGGGAGTTTTTTCTTTGGCTTGCTCACCCGGGGGTTTTGTCTTTATTCTTTGTTTCATGTGTTATTCACCTTTTTATATTGCATTTCTTTAAAGCTGCTCTGTGACATCAGATGTATTTTTTTATATTAATTTAATAATATTAGGTAGAAAAAAGTCATCCTAAAATCACGCTGATCAGTCTGAGATGGTCATCATATGTTAAAAAAACATTTATATCCAAATGAATCGTTAATCATAGTTAATTATATTTGATTAATAGTTCAAAAAAAATGCAAACCTAAAAAATAAAACAGATATTTTCTTTTACATCCCATTAGTGTTATTATTATTGTTTAATGAATTATTGATTACGTCAAAAGTACTAGTATTCAAGAATGGATAAATAAAGCACTTTTACTACATTTTGTATGAACAAATGAAGATCTAAACCCAGGCTAAGATTGCGGTGTATCTGATGTGCACTAGCATTACTTAAAGCACCCCCATCCCTGTTGTAAATCGACCACTGGCTGTATGTAAGGATGAACATAACGAGACAAACACCAAAATAATACAACATCGATATCTGAATTAGCCCATGCTCTAACCACTAGATCCACACTGAGTAAATTCTCATCACCCCATGTTTAAGTGTTTGGCAGGAGCTCAGCGCTCAATACTGTGTACAGTCTCTCTTGGTTTACCGTATTGATTGCTTTGATTCTAGCCTCTGCTCAACATTCACTCCTATTGACAGTGTTGACAGCAGTGCTGCTCTGTTGATTCCCTCTGGGCAGGAAGTTATTCTTCCACTGAGGCCTGAGGTTTCACAGTTATATACTTGTCTAATGTTCACTGACCTCATGGGTTATGTTGGGATCACCCAAGACCTGCATCAGAACATAAATGTAGTAACAGATAGTCCTCTTGCAGCAAGCCAGTGGTTAACAGTTGAAAGTGGTTAGGCATGGACAAAGGAATGTCAGTTAATATCAGTTACTGACTGTACACTACAAGTGCAAATGTTTGTTGACACTCCTTCTAATGGATGTATTCAGCTACTGGACATGACAGACATTTCTGAACACATACAGTTTACTCCATCTAGTACTTTTCAGATCAATAAGGTGAGCATCCAAAATAAGGTGATCATCCAAAATCCTGACCTCACTGACACTCTAGTTGATGAATGCAATCAAATGCTCACAGCAGTGCTCTAAAATCTAGTAGAAAGCCTTCCCTGGACAATAGAAACAGTTATCCCAACAAACGCAGGAGAAACCGTTTCTATGAGTAGGAGTCCAAATACTTTTGTCCATATAGTGTAAGATTTTGTGGTATAGTCTTCTAGTAAATAGCTGTGGTTACAAATGGCAGTTCCATCCTTACACACTATTTCTCTGGAATTTGAACCATTCATTTATTAGCTCTTCTACTGGTTTTAGACCAGTTAAACACACTGCCAGTTTAATTATGATGCAGGTTGCATGGCCTTGGTCACCAGGGCAGAGAATGGCAGACCATCTGCAAAGTGCCTTGTCTTTTTCTGGGAGTCTGTGTTTTTTTTTTTTTAAGTGTGTGTCCTGCTGGGCGAGGCCATGGTTGGAGAACCTTTCACCCCAGCTCATCTCTCGTACATGCATACACACTTACCCCCACAGCCAGAAGGTCAAAGCAAGGTCCTAGTGTCAATGTTTGATTGACAGGTACAAAGTAAGTGTTCATCGCTCAGGGGTCTGGGAGAGAAGAGTAGAACAGATACTGTCAGTCACCCATCGCCATGACAATGGGAGTGGTTGCCCCTCCTCTGGCTCTTTTGTGCCCTATTGAATTAGCACACAGGTTGATTTGGTGGACGCTTGCAATAGTAATTGAAAGTATGTCACGAGACGAGGGCTTGAAACAGAATGGATGTGCTTCAGTGAGTATGACTCCATTAGAGAAGGCAAAAACGGTTGAAGAAGGAAAGGATTAAAACATCTGACTCAAGAGTAGTTAAAGTGAGAGCCAGTTTATGTTTTGAATGTTGCTCTGATTTGATGAAGTGATTGTGTGGAGGAGGAAGTTCAGTGTTATTTTATATTTAGGGTGGTTCCATGTGGCCAACGTGTGTTATTGTTATTATAATAAGTCGTTGATCATTATGGCTGTATATATTATAAAAATAAAGTCTTTCAGCACTTATCAGGAGGATCTAAATAAGCCTAATAACAATCTCCAACCCTTTTTTGAGCAGTGGTGGCTCACTGCTTAGAACACTGAGTTATTGAACTTCTAAGCTGCCACTGTTGGGCACTTGACCAAGGGTTTTAACTAGTGCTGGGTGATATGACCTTAAATAAATATCAATTAATTTTACATTTTTCCTTACATTTTTTTGTGTTTTTTTTATGATGTCATTTTCACTAAAGCTAAACGACAGACCCAGCGCATTTCTGTGTTGAGTGTGAGAGGCAGAAGTGGTTCAGGCTGAAGGCAACAAACGCTTTAGTACTGGCACAATGGTGGCTGTCTTGAAGATGGTTGGACAGTTGCCTGGGTGAGCGACAGGTTAAAGATGTGTGCAAAAACACCTGAAAGCTCCTTAGCACAAGTTCTCAGTACCCTGCCATTTACACTGGCAAACCAGTACACCACATTTCACCACAGTGTTTGTGGACACTCCATCCAATATGTTTGGGACAAGTTGGGGATGAGGTGGGGTGGTGCTTATCCAACATCCTGACCTCCAACATCCCAAGCACTTGCTTTCAGTGCATTCACTCTGCTCAGCACATGACAAACATCCTTTGTGGACAATGTAAGTTTGTGATCTTGGAGTAGAGGATCTGTTTTAGGAAAAGCCACCTTGTTTCCCTGATCAAAATAAGCATAAAAGTGGTTTAGCTCATAAGAAGCATCACCGGTAGATGTGCTAGGTGTTTAAAGTCTGTCAATGTCTGTATGTCTTGATACAGTTTCCTCCGTCTTGGGTTTTTCCCATCGCCACAGCTGACCTGTCTGCTCTTAATAGTGCCCATCCCTCTAGTTCCACCTCACTCAACCACGTTTCTCTGTTAAACATTAGATTGCAGTCCATGAGCCTTCTCTGTGTGAGGGTCCAGATCTTTAACTCATCCAGCTTTCCCAGCAACAAATGAACTTAGCTTAGTATTCGGACCCTTGCGCTTACTCTGCCTTTGTTTAGGTTTGCAATGCCAGCACTGGGCTCTTCTGATCAGCAGGAATGAGTTGCTAGGTCTTGGTGTTTGGATCAACCATGGAGGTAGCTGGTTGAAGTCAAACAGATGGTCAAAACCAATGTTTGTGCAGCGGATGTTGATATCCTGCATTGCCTGTGTGCTGTTGAGGTAGTTTGCATGAGTGAGTCAAGCAAAAACATTGGAGATTAGTAAGTAAATGACTAAATTGCAAAAGCTGGTGAGATGCAGAGCCTTGTGGTGCACACGCGATGCCATCTTAGTTGATTTTAATGTACTTCGCTTGTAAATTAATTCCAGACAATGGAATGGCTGCTTTCTGATTGTTTTGATCTTTTTTCAGTATTTTCCTAGACTCACATCCATCCACAGCCTTCTTTCTGAAGGCCTTAAAGAGCTCTTGGGATCTCACTGTGGTGAATCCACTCACTTTAACAATCAAGAGCAAACCAAACTAATATTTGAGGTTTAAATGATACAGCCTTTTCCAAAGTCCTCTCTAACAATGTTCTAATGATTTGTAACTGATGTGGTGCATCTGATGAGTATATACAATAATATGTTTTTCTCTACATATTAATATTATATTAAGTAAAACATTAACAAAGGAATGTGATCCCCTTTGGGATATTGAACATTTGAAATGTTTTCTGTGTTCGTGGGTATGTATAGTTGCACCCGTTGAGCTGTGTTTTGTACTGTGAATGGAGTAGTTAGATATTAACTAACAGACATTTGTGAGTTAAGTCATAGTGACATAATTAGTTGGTGGGCTTTTGTTTATATTTTCCTTTTTTGTCTGCGGTTTTTCATACAGTATCAGCTGGAGACTGATACTACAATTCATATCTGTGTTGGCTAAACATCCTCTTCTCCCTCAGCCCCCCTCCCTTCCTTTCCTCTTCCTACCTCGTCTCTTTGTCCAGCCAGAAAGGGATGGTTAAGGCCCCTCTCTCCAAGCTTAATGGACTTGTGATGTCCCTCCTAACTGAGCTCAGCCATTGTACTCCATAATGGCAGCAGGAGTGTTTCATTGCAAATGAAGTTTGAATTGGATGAAAATTATAGGGCCCAGGGTCTTCTTTTTTTAAAAATGGGCTCAGACATCTACCCCCCCACCCCCCACCCGTACCTCCATTCTCCATCTGGTAAGAGGGGGTATGGCACTGAGAAGAGGATGAAATTATCTTCAAACAAACAGAAGGCTTTCTGTAGCTGTGTTGGGGGAAACAGCTTCTAGGGAATTGTGCTTGTGCTAATAACCCAGGGCATAAGGGAATACTGTGGCAATGGCTAATTGGAAAACCTGCACTTTGTGTCTATTTTGTCTCTCCAAAAGGGCTCTCAGTGGGTCTTTGAGGTCTAAAATGATGCAGTATTGACAACTGTTCTGTTGTGGTGTGAGAAGCTTTGTGAAATTTGCTGCCGATTTCCCCAACATTAGCATTATTTAATGTTGATACCACATACAGTGCATTGTTTCACATTCACAATGTTTCACTTTTTGCACATTTTATATTACAGCCTTATTCCAAAATGGATTCAATCATTTTTTTCCCCTCAAAATTCTACACACAATACCCCACAATGACAAAGTGAGAAAAAATCTCTTTAAATCTTTGCAAATTCATAAAAAAATATATAAAAAACAAATATATAAAGTATTCACAGCATTTGCTAAATACTTTGTTGAAGCACCTATGGTAGCAATTCCAGCCTTTTTGAGTAGGATGCCTGTTTCTGGGTGGTGTCTCCCATTCTTCTTTGCAGAACCTCTTAAGCTCCATCAGATTGATTGGGGAGATTCGGTTCACAGATATTTTAAGATATCTCCAGAGATGTTCAGTCAGGTTCTAGTCTGAGCTCTGGCTGGGTCAATCAAGGACATTCATAAAGTATTTACCTTGGCTGTGTGTTTAGGGTTGTTGTCCTGTTTGAAGACAAACCTTCATACCAGTCTGAGGTCCAGAGCGCTCTGGAGCAGGTTATCACCGAGGATGTCTGTGTACATCTCTGCCTTCATCTTTCCCTCAACCCTGACTGGTCCCCCAGCTCCTGCTGCAGAAACACATCCCCACAGCATTATGCTGCCACCACCATGCTTCAGTGTAGCAATGGTATTGGCTAGGTGATTAACACTGCCTGGTTTCCTCCAGAAATGGTGCTTGGCATTCAGTCCAAAAAGTTCAATCATTTTGTTTCTCATGGTCTGAGTGTCCTTTTGGTGCCTTTTGGTAAACTCCAGACAGCTGTCTTGTGCCTTTTACTGAAGAGTGGCTTCCGTCTGACCACTCAACCATTCATGCTTTATTGGTGGAGTGCTGCAGAAATGGTTGTCCTTCCGAATGGTTCTCCTCTCTCCACAGAGCAGTGTTGGAGCTCTGTCATTAATTTCTTGGTCACCTCCCTGACTAAGGCCCTCCAACTACAATCACTCAGTTTGAAGAGTGAAGTATGAAGAGTCCTCCTTCCATTTACAGATGATGGAGGCCACTGTGTTCATTGGGACCTTCAATGTGGCAGAACTGTTTCTGTACCCTTCCCACAATCTGTGTCTTGATGGAATCCTGGTCTGGTCTACAGACATTTGCTTAGACTTCATGGCTTGGTTTGTGCTCTGATATGCACTGTCTACTATGAGACCTTATATATAAACAGGTGTGTGCCTTTCCAAATCATGTCCATTCAGCTGAATTTACCACAGGTTTTATCCAGTCAAGCTGTAGAAACATCTGAAAGTTGATCAGAGGAAACAAGATGCATCTGAGCTCAATTTTGAGTGTCATTTCAAAGGCTGTGAAGAGTTATGTACATTATATTTTTGTATTTTAATACATTTGCAAAAAAAAAAAATCATATAAACCTCTCACTTTGTCATTGTAGTGTATTGTGTATAGAGTTGTAAGGGGGAAAAATGAAGCACTATGAATACTTAGACAGTTTAATTGTGTGTGTGTTCTCATTTCTAATGCCTAATACAGTTATTTTACTCTCTGCTTATCTAGAAGAAAGTCAGCCCCTTTCATGCTTTCACATTAGAATAGCTGCTCATTAGAACATTGACTAAGTGCTAGTGAAGTGGAAGAGTTCAGTAGTACCAGCTGTTACAAATGTATTTTTTATATATGCTAAAAGGATTAGAGACCAATGCTTAAAAGCAGGCTTTTTGTGTATCGACAGGGAAGGTGACAAATGGGAATTGGAGATGTGATAAATTAGACTTTGCTGTGCTTGTGTGCAAGCTGATCAAATTTAGTTAATGCACTAATGAGATCTGTATTGTCTAAAAGTGGCAACATGTGTCTGAAGTGGGGGTGGGCTGGGTGAGTGGGGGTTGAAAGTTGACGGTGGCAGTATAAAGCGATTTGTAAGATCCTAAGAGACCACTGAAAATAATCAGCTGAAAAAGTGTTAAATGTATCAAAACATCATAAGTCAAAAAAGTATTGGCACACCAGCTCATTGATTGGTTGTTTCTTCCAAAATTCAAGGATATTAAAAACATTTATCCTGCTTTTGTTAGAATAAGGCTTTCTGTGAGAATTTGATTCTGTTCATTGACAAGCATTAGTGAGGTCAGGATGTTGGATGAGCACCATCCCATCCCCAACCAAACATATTGGATGGAGTGTCCACAAACGCTGTGGTGAAATGTGGTGTACTGGTTTGCAAGTGTGAACAATCGGCCCAAGTATGGTTAAACATGACCATGGTGGTTGACCAGTGTGACAAAGCTTGTTGACCAGCATAGCAATCATACCAAACAGGTTGACAACAAGTCTGATCACAATGGTCCATCAATATAGGCCTATCAGCTTAGTCAAGCTGGTCATGCTGATACACCAGCTAAACCAACAAGCGTCAATGGAAACATATACTGTGCTGGTCATGAGCTAATCTGGTCAACCTGGTTAAACCCTTGAGTGTGTTTGGTATGTTTTCACACATATTACCTGTATTTTAAGGACATGCTTAGAAACCAGTTTTCAGCAGGGATAAACATTTAAAAATACACTCAAAATTATTGGTACGCATGCTCATTCGTTGATTCTTCTCAAATCAAGGGAATTAAAAGAGTTTATCATGTTTGAGTAACTTTCCAGAGAAGGCTTTCATCTAGATTCTGAACCATTGCTGTGAGGTATTGATTGCATTCAGTGACAAGTCATTCCAGAGATTGCAGTTCCACTGCTATGCAGCTCATTGGCAACATGCTGCATTATACCCCTCTTGCTTTATTCACTTCTTGATTTGATTGCTTTCAGTGACAAGAACATCAGTAAGGTTAGGATGTTGGAGGATCACCACTCCACCTTACCCCCTTACCCCCAGTTCATCTGGATGGAGCATCATTCCAGAAAATACAATTTCACTTATATCCCTCAATTCACCTGCTTCATGTCATGCCACCAGGTTCATGTTTATCTGCTCCAGAGAGCAGTCCAATTCTATTGGCAATACTTCTCTACAGAGACTAGACCAGCTGTGTGTGCATTTGCACATCTGCATTAGCAATGGGTGCAGCTTCAGCTGAAGGCATTTTTTTTTGAAGGGGTGTTCACAAACATTTGGACATATGCTGTAATTGCAAGAGCAGGTTTACTATCAATAATATCAATATGTTCAACATACTGTACTGTAGTGATGAAATGAAACCCCATCAAACACACAATGCTGTGAAGGTAGAACAATGCACAAAACCCACCGGCAGCCCCCCCTTCCTAATCCAATAGATAAATAATCACAGTAGCAATCTATGAGCATGTCAAGGGTAATCTGAAAAGCCTGCAGTATAAGGTGCATTAATATATTTCTGTTATATTCCATCCCAAAGGGTATGCTCTGATAAAGAGTTTAGCCCTGAACATCTTAATAATCCTTTTTATCTAGATTGTCCTTGTTCTGAAGAGAAGATTTCAGCTTAACCTTGATGACACCTACAGTCCTGGTAGCAGCAGAAACAGTACTTTGTGGAAATTACATGCAGTGGAGTGAGGCTTTGGTATTGTTATCGAGGTAAATGACAGTGTTCTTTTATGGGTCATAGCATGATATGAAGTTCAATTTATTTAATGCATGGAAAAATGCAGCACTATAAAATACATAGTGTAAAAATGCTCAGTCCAGAGGTGTGTAGGTACCTGCTCATTCAGTGTTTCTTCTGAAATAGGGGCTATTCATAGGGAATCTGCCCCTATTGCTGCAGTAGCAACCTCTACTCTGAGAAGATCTTACACTATATGTTTGAACATTGCTGCAAAGAAGACTTGATTACATTTAGACCCACAAGACCATCAGTGAGGTCCGATGCTAATGTTGGATGATCAGTTCTGATCCCTGATCAACATTGGGATTGCTGAGCTTTTATTTGGAGGCTCTTTTTTGGAGCTCCAGAATGTCCCATTCTAGTAGCAGTGCTTTACTATAGAAATTAGTAAATTAGATGTGTCTGCAGTGCACCTTAAAGTGGCTGAAGCTCAACAAATAATGTCTGTGTACGTTTGGCTATAAAAGTACTTTCATGACCAAGACTATGCTTGTAAGTGGCAAAGCTACATTCCCAGCCTAAGACATCCAGACAAAAACAGTGTGTGCAATCCTTCTCTTCTCACTGTAACAGACCTCATTTCCATCTTTTGAAGGCCAACAGATGAAATATGAACATGCTTAATATCCAGCCTAATAGCCTCGCTGACAAGCTGCATGAGTTAGCTGCCCAGAGGACTGTCATGGCATTTGGATAATGAACTGTAAATAGTGTTTTATTAGGCCTCACTGTAGCCCTCCACAGTGGGGAATGGTGGGGTTTATTGTGGCAAAGGTTAGGGTCTGATATTAATGCTGTTATTATAAACGTTCACGTTGCTTTGACCGTTGAGGGCAGTTGAGTGTTTTTTGGGCGGCAGCCAAGGCTGAAGACGTATTAGGAATGCCGGTCAAAGACTGGGAAATATGTTTGCTTGGTTTATGCCCCACCTCTCTCATCATCTCAGCCAGTTTGTTTATGTTTAAATCCATTCTTATCCTCTGCGGTAGGAGCCCTTGCTCTTCTGACAGGTTTCGTTAACAGCTTTTCATTTACGGCAGGATTTCAGACCTATTCATGTCTTTTTTGGGCTTGTGAGACTGAAAGGCCCAAAATGATGCCTGTGTCTGCATATCTGGTGTTGTGAGAGATTTGCGGTGAATGGAGTAAATATCAATGGGTTTTGAACAGGGTTTAGTTGCTGGTTAATGTTCTTGATGATGGTCCAGGTAGCCTGTAGTCAATGTAGGGCGTTACGTCAAACCTCAGCATTGATGTTCCTGACTGGGAAGTGGTTTGTTTGTTTTTCCTTCTGTTCTTTTCCATCTGGATGATCTCACACCACCTGTATCTTCAGCCATTCTCCTGGTTCTCAAGCAACAAACGAACAATATAATGTCTGTTTTCATGCGATAAGGAGCAGAAATAGTAAACACATTTGACAAGGACATGCTTCCATGTAGGGCTCAACATTGTGGCATTTAAGAATAAAACACACTGTTAACACATTTAGACATGCACTCACACATGCAAAAACACCCCCACTGCTTTCATCTTGTCAGTTTTGCACGTCATTTTTATCACGGCCTTGCTTGTCTGTCCTGTGTCACTTTTGTCTGTTCTATTGCAGCTTGAAACATGCTGAATGAAACATGAAGATGCATGCCTGACTGGAGGCTATATCTACAGACACATTAGTAACACTATGCTGAACATACAGTCTAACATACCCTGTGTGACCTGGTCTGGTCTACTTTAGAATGCTGTCACGCTCCTTCTTGGAACTGTTCTACAAGCCTATGCTGATGCAGTCATATCCTGGCTAGATTAGAGGGGATAAGAACAGATACTGAACCCCACTGGCATGCCTAGAGAGGGGAGACGTTCCTAATCCTTCTTCTCCAGCCCAGGTCACACCAGAGGAGGCCTGGATTATCACCAAGAATCCATTTTACAAGCCAATATATAGCAGCTTTTGTGCACATGTACCCCATCAGTATAAAGTTTGGGATCAGCGTTTTCAGTGATATAAGAAAAAAGACAAACAGAATGATGAACAGAACAGCTGGGAAAGTTGTAGAACATAGAGAAGTTGACCAATTTAAGCATACAGGAGTTATTCAAATTAGGGACAATCTATTATAATTTAACTAACTACTAACATTATTTTTAGAAAGGTGGTTGGAACTGTTTAAACTGTTCACACTGGCATTTTGTAATTGAGATCATACATTTACACACTGTCCCGTGACACATCCATGATGTTCAGTATGTCAGTTAGGGACTTAATGGGCTGAAGTGAAGGACAAACTGCTGTAAGGAGCTTTCACCATCTTTTAAAAGGTCTGTAACACATCACAGTGGGCTCTTATGGGTTAAATATCTATCCATCTATCCATCCATCATCAAATCTTGGTCAGGGTTATAGTGGGTCTGGAGCCTACCTGTAGTCAATGGGGCAGGAATATCCCCTGGACTGAGTACCACACGAGCAGTTCATGTACAGAGAACATAAACTCATATTGCTTCAGATTTTTTGCTTCACACTGAATTTCTTTCTATTTCTAAAAGCATGAGGAAAGGCTCTTACCTCATTGTTTTATACCAGTTGGAACTGACCACCTGTTCACCATCACAGTAACGCAGACTGTTAGATGTTCACACAAGACACGTGGTTAGTAATAATCAACACATAAAAAATATGTAGATTTTGATGGTCCCATCAAAGGTTTCTTCAAGTGATGCCAAGTATAGAGTATGAAATTACTAGTGATGGTTTAATGAACCTGTACTTGATGAAAAGGTTATTAATGCTGACACATATTTCAATTATAAACATGAAAATGATTCTTTATTGGAACCAAAAGTGGTTCATCTCTGGCATTGCTTGAAAACCCCATTTGAAGATTGATTGGAGCTACACTTGTAGTGTACCTAAAAATAACCTGTTAACAAAAAAAAAATCATTATATGAAAAGAACTGATGAATCATCAAATAATTTTTTTTTTTTTTAAGAATTACTAGAAAACAACAATTCACACCAGTACAGACCAGTCTATTGTTTATTTCAGAAATATATGTCAGTAAAGTCTTGTTTAACTGTTCAATGATATCCAGTATTGCTGGTTAATTGTATTTTGTGAATATCAGTCTCAGTATTGGTCAGTTTCATCAGCTGGGCCCAAGTTCAGCCAAGTCATTAACGCACAAACACATCTCACTTTCACTCTCCTGATCTGCTCCACCTGGTCTGATCCCACTTCACTAAGACCCTGTTGTCACCTTAACCAGTCTCCAGGTTAATCATCTGGTCTCTCTCTCTCTCTCTCTCTCTCTCTCTGATAGGGCAATAGATAGCTTGGCATTTCCTCTGGTGTATGGTTCAAAGTGTTGAGGTCATGGCTCTATTAACTGAAGGCTGAACTCTAATCTTCTCTACAGAGTGTTAAAGAGAGAAAGATCAATTTCTCTGCACAGCTTGAGTCAAGTTATGGGGCTCTTTTGCCCGCATGCCCTTATAGTTTATAGTGCCATCTAAGGGCACATAGAAAAGGTGAAAGACATTTTACAAAATTTAAATAAAAGGGCTGGTCTGAGCTGTACTGCAAAGGCTTTGAATACTTATTGGTGTTTAAGAAAGAGTATCTGAACATTCATTCTCAAAACCAATAATATTTCCAAGTCACATTTTCATATATTTTTATGTGTGTTCAATTTTAAAATACACCCAGTAGAGGGCAGCAGTGCATTAATAGTATATAGCCGTGATGGTGCGAATAAACTGAAATCAGCTGTGGTGTAAAGCATGTAGCCTACCATGCATTATCACTTTACTTAAATATTTAAGATGATTCCTCCTTGTTTCACCCACCTCTTCTCAAACATTCTGCAATGTTCTTCACACTGGTTGATTCTTAGGCGTTTTTGCTCTGCACTCCACAGACGTCGTCTTCTTCTTTCGGCTGCTCCCTTTAGGGGTAGCCACAGCGGATCAACTGCCTCAATTTTTCCCTATCCCCTGCCTCCTCTCCTCTAAACCAACCATCTCCATGTCCACCTTCACTACATCCATTAACCTTCCCTGAGGTCTTCCACTTTTTCTTCTGCCCAGCAGCTCCATCTCCAGCATTCTTTGTCCAATATATCCACTATTCCTCCTCAACACATGTCCTGAAGTTCCTGGTCCTTAAATAGTACATCCACCCCAGTATCAGTGGGTCTCCTGCCCACTCAACATGTTTGAAAAATGCCTGATTTTGGGGTTGGGGTGGGGATGAGTGCAGATTGAGCAGGTTAGATAGCAGACAGTAAGAGGTGTCTCTGCATTGCATCCACCAAGGTCGACCCCACCTCTATGTAATCCTGTTTATATCATCATCAATTGAGGCAGATTTACAGTTGAAAATGGTTGTAGACAGCAGAAAAAAAAACATTTTATGTTACAAAGTAACATTAAAATGTAAGACCGATTTTAGATTGTTCTTATTAGAAATGTTCAGTAATGTTACTTTCTGGAAACAACTGAAACAATTTCTTATTTTGAAGCACTGGATTGTGAACTTCAGTCAAATTTCAGACAGAAAAAGAGAAAGTGTGTGTGTGTGTGTGTGTGTGTGTGTGTGTGTGTGTGTGTGTGTGTGTGTGTGTGTGTGTGTTAGACGAGTGTTAGCGAGTGTCTGGCAATGTCCTGCTGATCCCTCTGTAGTGGCGGTTAAAATAACAGCAGAGCCAACTGTTAAGGCAGGTCGACTGGGGTGACATTGCGGCTTAAGGAAGACCAGGCCATGAATATGGATGGTGTATCAGAGCAAGTGTTCAGAGCGGCACTGCTGGTGCTGACTTAATTAAAGTGGGGATAAGGCAGCCACTGTCCGTCCACCCCCTTCTACAGTCTCCTAAGCCCCCCTGCTAGGATAAAACCCCATCCATACCTTTCACAGGGGCTTGATCTTTGTTATTTGGTCTGTTGGGAGATGTTCCTCAGCTAATGATCCATTTCTACCACTGCCATTAGTCAGGATTCCAGTGTGCAGAAATCACCCCACCATTTGATTGCTGTTATCACAGAGTAAGATGTCTACTCTTGTCCCTGAGGGAATTTCATCACTGTCATGTCAAAACCTCATAACCATTATTGTGTTCTATCATTTTTTAACACTATTTGAAAATGAAGACTGCTATGTATGTTGTGGGGACATGGGAACATTTCCCTTGAATGGACGAGTAGAAAAGGTCCAAAATGGGGTTTCCTTTTTTTGAGAGATACAGTTTCTGAGATCTCCAAAAAGCAGCAATGATTAATTGCTATCAAAGTCATCATGAATTAACTAAGGAAAATTTAACTTGGCTTATCTATTATGGCTTTATGATGGCAGGGATGGATGATATGGCAAAAATTGACTATACATTGTTTCAAACAAATCGAATGTTTGTCCAACAAATACAAAACATTGTTCTAGATTTGTTTAACAGCCAATTAATGCCCAACTATTGTACCTTCGGAAGGCTAAAATTCAGTTTTCCTGCATTTGGGTCATAGCAGTAAGCTGTGACTGACTTTTAGTGGCTAGTTATCCACAAGCCCAAACACACACACACACACACACACACACACACACACACACACAGAGCTATGTAATATTTTAATTCAAAAAAACCTTTTTGCTGTCCTTCAGAAACCTTGTCCATTTTTGTCGATTTTCACTTTCTGACATAATGTGAGTCTGCAAATGTTCCTTACATCGTGTCAGAAGTTCATGAACAGATATAAATGCTGCAAAATGAGTAAAATCTCATTATATTGACTTCCATTGAAAGTTAAGAATGGTTTACTCCTTTCCCTGTAACGTTGCCAATTTGGATATTTGAAGGTTTTTAAATGACAGTGACAATATAAATATATATAAAATATAAAAAATATATATATAAATTTATATTGCAAAAATGTATCTCATCTTGGCATACAACCCACCTCTTAGTCAAAATATATTCCTACATTAAGGTGTTTCTGATCAAATGAGAATTCTGCAGCACATCTGTAGCTTGCAGTAGGTGTTGAAGGTGTGTGTGTTTGTGTGTTTGGGGGGTGGAGGTGAGGGGGGTGTAGTAGTTATAAATGGATCAAACTATATCAGCCATACTTCTCTCCCGTAATCTCTTTGCTGGAGATGAGCTGAAAGTCTCTAAATCTCTCTGATCATTGTAGCCTCGGGCAGGCCATAGGCTAATCCACATACACACACAATGCAATGTTCACCAAGGCCAAACAATAACCCATGGGACCAAATATAAAGAGAAAGACGAATCCCAAATAGGACATTGACTTTCAAATCCGCCGTCTCTCCCGACATACTAGCAGTGGCAGTTCCTTTCGCTGGTCCCACCATGCTGTGATAACATCATTTGATCTCGGCGGTGAAGGATCGCTAGGCACGCTCAAAAAATGTTGAAATAATGGTGACGGGAAAAGTGGTGACAGATAGACGATGAAGGGAAGCGTCTCAGTGTAGCAGGATCTGAGGGATAGCACTAGAGCCAGCTGGTCTTTTGGACCTCCCATCTACACCGTGTATGGGAAACAGCAGAGCCTGGGGAACCTGAACCTGATATGGATCATCTGGAAACATCTGGCCTGAGGAAATCCCACCTCTGACACCAAAAACACACACATACACGAAGCCTGGACCCCATCCTAGCTTGTGTAACAGAGACAGGCACCCACTAGCTAGCTTCCTGTGAGCTCTCCGACCTGGCTTTTTCAGCAAATGAATTGTCAGGCTGTCCAGGGTGGAGGCCACAAAAGCGCCCCACTGTAATAATATTTCCTCAAGAGATAACCTTGCATATCCAGCAGAGGAAAGAATTCACACTCTGTTGATATATTCGGCTCTGTCTGTGGCATTTGTGAATCTAAAACCTAACAAATGGAATGTCAAATTTGACTGTACAGATTTGAGGCGAGGTATTTCACTGTCACAACATGACTGACATTGAACACAGTGCTGGACAAATAGCTGCTTTTCCTAACTTTCTTAACAGTGCAGATTGATTCTATTAAAGCAGCATTCTATAGCATATTAAAATATATTAAAATATATTAAAATATCCTCAGAATCATGTTGATGCTCCACTGATTGTATTGTGGAGAAAATCACCGTGGTCATTTATACTCTGGCCTCAACACTCCAGAAAATGAAGTACGTATCTTTGGTGAATTGTGCAGGGAAATGCTTATAAGGACTCATATATATTAAAACAAGACATAGTCATGAAAAATTGAATATGAATATATAATACTGCAAAATTACCTCCTCAGTCCACATTCCTCTTTCACTTTCAGGGACAGTTTTGTATCTCTCACCTTGCGGCTCAAAGCGGCTCAAAGTACAAATGACACTCTTTGACTGTAGGGGGAGCCCATGAGCAAGAACAGCCTGTTCTTGCAAAATGCTGCTTTAAAAATACTAGCCATTCATTTAACAGAACCCAGTTATTTTGACAATATTCGTACAAACAAGTAGAATGAAAACTATGTCTGTTTTTAAATTATGTTGCAACCAAAACATTTCCATTAAAAAGACAAATTCTCTCATTTAAATATGGCTTTTGGTCCTGATTTAAAGGGGATTATTTCTATTTGTCTGCTGATTTTATCAAAATGTGCATGCAATATTTTATGTAACATGAATATGTTAGGTTGAGCAGTTTCGTAATGTCTTAAAATATGTTGAAGTGTGTCTGGAGAGGATGTGATTTATTTACGCAGCATTGACAATACATGTAATTTGACTTTGTGGCAGAATGTTGCATCAGGTGAGTGATGGACAGCTCCAGGGCCCTGAGAAATAGACCTGGCACATCAGCAAACATATAATTTGATGGGTGGTGTAGTGTTGTAGAGCAGCTCCTGTGACCTGGGTTGTGGGTTCAATGTCCATGTGAGTTTCCTCTGGGTATTACAATTTCTCCCACCTCCCAGAAACACATACTATGTGAATTGGCTGTACTCAATGCCCTTTATGTGTAGATAATAAGACAATATAATTTATCTTGGCGTGCTCAAACATATTTTTAGGAACACAAAGACAACAAAAATCTGATTTCTGAGGTCAACCAGGTAATGTCTACTGTGGATGGTAATGTTTTCTATGGCATATTCCCAGTACACACCTGACACTGTGGATTTAGGATTTTTAAATAGCAGCACAAATTCAGGGACAGAATTTCCCAGCAATTTGGTACCCACTCTTTTTTTTTCCAAATCAAAACATAACAATGTTGAATCAGTCGTGACCATGACATTGTTTCAATGACAAGTCAATAAATATTAATAATAATAATAAAGCTGGTGGGCTTGATTAGCCAGGGAATTGAACCCAGCCTACCACAGTAAAGTTGTTATACCCACTGGGGCAGCTTGGGCTCCCCAGATGCTCCTTTGGCTAAGTGGATTGGGCTGCCCACTGTTCTGAGCACGTGTGCTCACTTGCCCCTAGTGTGTGAATTCCCTCGTGTGTATATGCATGTATCACGTGTGTACGGATGGGTTAAATGCGGAGAACAAATTTACCTTTGAGCACCTTTATCTAACTTGTCTATGAACACCTTTACCTTTACAAAGTGCCAAGATGTTTTTGGAAAACACCTGAATGTGCAGGCTAGGTGTACTCCAGGAGAACTTGAATAAGTTTGCCAGCTTTTAGTGTGTGTGTGTGTGTGTGTGTGTGTGTGTGTGTGTGTGTGTGTGTGTGTGTGTTCTGGTTCCATCACATGCTCAATAAGTAAGGCTGTCCGGCTGGATGCCATGGCTCACTAATTGGAGTTTGCGTATGGTTGGCTGAGTGGCACCACAGTGGAGGGCCAGGAGGATGCTGGGTCCACACTGCTCTTTTGTCAACCATGGTGCTGCAATGGGTGAACACCGAAAAAGCGAGGGCAGCCTGGAACGCCACGTCGTTGTACATTAGCTGGCCCATTTGGCGAGATGCTGTGCGCCTTGGCTATGAGGCGGAGAGAGAAGTTTGCTCTGTCAACTTGACTGTTTGGCTGCGAGCCAAGCCATTAGTGGGAGTAACTGGCAGGAGAGGAATTGTCTCATTCCTCTTTTGTGTACGGACGTATCAAAGGTCCCAGAAATAAGGACTGACTTGAACTCCCTGCATGAAGTCGTCCCTCTTGCCTCCTTTGTTTGACTTGTAGAACAATTCTTCATCCACTTTTGTTCCAATCTATTTTTTCACGAGTTCTGTTTATTTGTGCAGACCTAAATCACTGTACATTTATGTGGAGATTTTTATGGATTTGCATCTATAATAATGTGATTATGATTTGGTTTAATTGTCTGACCTCATGAGACACATTTGTATGCAGAGGCTAAACAATAGCGGTGTTTTTTGGATGCATGTTTGGGAGAGATTATAAATGAATTGATTTTTCTAAACTTAGCCACTCATTTTATTCACTCTGGCAAGCTGAGACCGCCCCTTATACATATTCAATAAGGTGGTGCTTAATATTTATGACTGGGTGTTTATAAGAGGAAGTGTGCTGCCAGAATGAGAGGGCTGTTGAGCGAATTCAGACAGAGAGAGGGGGAGGGAAGAGGCGAAGGAGAATAGAGAGGAGGAGAGTAAGAACAAGAGAGAGAGAGAGGGTAGGAAGGAAGGAAGGAAGGATCACTTGCTTGTTTAATTGTATTCACACACACTGAGCGCTGCATTCTGGAGAGTGTGTTAAGCCATCTCAACTAAATCTGCTTCTCCAAGAGTGAGCGAGAGGCAGAGAGAGAGAGAGAGAGAGAGAGAGGGAGGGAGAGGGAGGGAGAGAGCATACAGAGTTCTTGCTCTCTTCCAGAAGAAAGGCTGGATGGTCTGATCTCTCCAAAATGGGATGCAGTCTCTGTAGTTTACAGAAGCCAGCAGAGCAATACAAACTCCTGTATGAAGTGTGTCAGGTAACCATCTCCCATTTTTCCTTATTCAGGATTGAATTTACCGTTTTGATACTGCTGTATATATTGTAAAGCATCATTGTCAGAACAAAACTTTTTTTTTCATGTAATGCGAAGTCAAGAATATTTACATTGTGTCCATTTTTATAATGCATGAATCAATAGAAATGCTAGAAATATGACTTGAAATAAAGTATTTGTTCATTGACCTTTATTGAGCTTTTAAGAATGTTTTTGGCTCCTCCTGTAAAGTTGCTCTCTTTATGGACATACAAGCAACAACATTTTGTTCCGACAGTCCTAATATTGTTTTGTGGAAAATCTGGGAATGCTGGATGGATGTGTATTTTTGGTTTTGAGAGTTTAGTGCACTTCTGAAGTTACTGTGTACCTTTGGATCACATGCTGAAAGGAATATTTGGTGGAAATGTCTTGACAATCTTGGAAGCTGATGCCCGTGTGTAGTTTCTCATATCAGCTGTTGGTGAGCATATCTAGTGTCAGTTCCTTCCTGTGGAGATGTCTGATGGGATCTGAAGCACTGAATTGTCTTATGTGCATAAACTTTGTTTCTTAGATCTAATTTTTTAGGAAACAAAAATGGCACAAATACCGTTTAATACATTTTGGAAGCAAAGACCTATGGGTTCATTATTTGCCTAGTATTGATTAGTGTCAGATCTTTTATATAGAGATGCACAATGATGTCAGAATTGAACACGTTTAGATTTGATCAGATGTCCGCATTTTATTAATTTCACTGCAGTTTACTATGATACATGTTATAGTTCTCTGTAATGTTAAACCAGGTGTGTTTACTCCTGATTTTACATTTGATAAGTGTTTACATATCAGCTTCAACAGACACTGTATGTTCATAGAAAAAACCTGGATACTGGCCACAGTTCCCATATCGCTGCATCTGACATGGGATGAAATGTGGTGAAATGTGTTCTGTTGATGTTGTGCATATTAAATTTAATGGTGATATTTTTATGCTGTTGTGATCATGTGGGTGTTGAAGACAGAAGATATGGGAGAATGATGCACTGCACCTGTGAACTCTGGGTTTACATTGTTGCTGTAATGGGGAGTGTGTGTGTGTGTGTGAGTGTGTGTATGTGTGTGTGTGTGTGTGTGTGTGTGTGTGTGTGTGTGTGTGTGTAAACCAGGCTCAGACATTCACCTCCTGTAACCTTGCTCGACTCCTGTCTGCATTTATGATTAAAATCTGAACACTTAAAGCACTTCGGCCTTGATAAACATATAATGCATTTTTACTCATTTGCCGTTTGTCAGATGTCATATTCTTCCCAGATGATTTTCCTTTTTTGTTTCTAACCTTGTGTTAACATAACAAAAAGCACATTTAAAACTATGAATCATTGCATTGCTAATTTAATTGGAAAATAAAGTGGAATAACAGCTTTATGGTCCATCTCACATGCTCCATGATAGAATGAAATACAGATACTCAGGCTCTGTGCATGAATTAGAAAAATCGAAAGAAATTGAAATATTTCTGACTGTACCTCGTCTTTCAATCTCAACTTAGATTTGAAAGTCTTTCATGATACTCTTCTAATTGTTGCTGTATATGTTACACTATTACTGCCTGTGCATTGTTATGCATAATTCTGAATGGGTTTAGTGGCTGGGAAGCAAATGATTAGAGGTGTTGGTGCAGGTACGGCATTCTAGAGCAATCAAACCAGACTGGGATTATTCTTGCTTTAAGCAAGAATGAATTATCCATGCCTTTAAATGTTTCTTATTGCACTTTGGACATTTTCCCTGGTCCATGTACTGCATTTCCAAGCCCAAAACAAGGGACATGCAAGACTTTACCCAAAGGCACAACTGACTACTGTTGAAGAACTATTCCTTTTTGGATGACAATAAGAATGAGCACATACTCTTTCATAATAAATGATCAGATAGATGAACAGTGTTGGATGATCGATACACTATGTCCAAATGTTTCTGGTCACTCTTTCTAATTAATGCATGCATCAATTTAGGTTGCACCCATTGCTGACACAGATGTGGAAACAAATTCACACAGCTTGTCCAGTCCCTGTAAAGAAGTACTGCCAATAGAATAGGACTCATGAACCTTTTGGCATTATGCCTAATGATGCATGTGGGTTAATGGGGTATGAAGCCTTCCAGCATTAAGCTGTGGAGCAGGTCAACAGTATTTTCTGGAATTATGGTGATCCGTCCCATATTTTTAATAAAAAATAAATGATAAATGCTGAGGAGGATGATGATGATGATGATGATGATGATGATGATGATGATGATGATGATGATGATGATGATGATTATTATGTGGGGAACTGAGATGGCGTGAGGTGGTAATCATCAAATACCCTGATCTCACTAACACTCTTGTTGCTGGATGCAATGAAATTCTCACAGCAATGCTTTAAAATCTTGTAGACAGCATTCCCTGGAAATTAGAGACAGTTTATCCACCAAAAGCAGGACAAAGACTTTTTATACTGTTGATTTCAGAAGACAACAATGAATGGTCATGTGCCTAAATACATGTGACCATCTATTATATTTCAACGTTCGTGTCAGTATTTACATTAAACACACTTATTTGAGACTCGTAACCAAAGTGACTTACATGTGCAACAAAAAACACTGGCTGGAGAATGTAGAGTTCCCCCCTTATTGGTGGAAACCATTGTCTTCAGCCCGCAGTTGAGGCGATACCAGTATCATAAGGTCTACATTGTTATCTATGGTTGGGCTTTCAGCTGTGATGTGTTTTTTAAGGCTGCAAGTGAGCAGTAGATGGTAACTGTGAGTCAGTATTGGGTCCTTATTCAATTAGCACCATCCATAATGTACACATAAACACACTCAGCCACCCTGCTTTACACGGAACCTGCCGTGCCACTGTATTTATCTTCACTGCTCTGTTTCAGCGACTGGAGGCACCTCAGAGTCGGTTCCGCATTACGTGCTCTTTGGCAGCCATGAAAGGGTACCAGCAGAGAGAGTGTGTGTGTGTGTGTGTGTGTGTGTGTGTGTGTGTGTGTGTGTGTGTGTGTTTGCCTGTTTAAGTAAAACTAATGAGGACCCGCTCTATGTGCTTCTTCACTGCTAATTGCCTCTGTAGCTGTTCCTCTGCATTAGCTGTTGATGACAGCGCAGTTTCCCTATTGTGTCTGCGGACGGGCTCAGCTTTGATCATACAGCCCTGTGTGAGAGGGGGACTAAAAGCTTTCCCTCATGTTAAGGGATGTGTTTGTGTGTGTGTTCTGTAAGAGTAAATGGTCTCTATTTGTTCACCCTGTAGTAGGCTCAGGATGTTGGCCCATTTTACATCACCCAAAAAAAGTAAATGAAGAAGGGAGGGGGACCAAACTGAAAAGAAACAGGGTGACCAAAACCATACAAAACCAGTCAAGACCAGACTAGACCATAGTCCTTTGTCCTTTTTCCTCCTCTATAGTTAGTCCGTCATGCTGCCTGTCAATTAAGTTTGATTGGCAGTTTGTTAGCTAAAGGCACCATGCTGTTAGTCATATGGCTTCCTCACACTCTCTCTCCCCATTTGCCAGTTACTCCTCGCAGGGCTTTGGCAGACAAAGGCACTCATCCATGTTAAACATCAAACTCCATTCATCACTCCAGCAGATAAGCCGATCAGACTACAATGGCTGAGTTTACATTGTTGTTCTTTTGGGGAATGATGGGTGAAGGAGAGAGAGAGCTTGTTCCTGTGCATCACCCATGAGGGACGAGCATTATCTTGGCATGACATTGCCAAAACAAGAGATGAGCAAGATGTCACCCAAAGGCACGTCTGGGGAGTGGTGAAGAGCGCTTTTCTTGGGAAGCACTATAGGAACGAGCATTTGTCCTCTCTTAACATGTGATCAGAAAGATAATAGAAGTGGCTGCCGATTGCCACTTGGTGTTTGGTGTTCACTGATGTTTCTTTGGTATTTTAAGTGTTGGATGTTTCAGTATTTATACATTCACAGTATTTGTCACTCTTATACAGAGCAACTTACATGTGGATTGTGTTACACAGGTAGGAGAATGAGTTAGGAGTTTTGTCAAATGAATCTTATTGGTGTCAAGTGGTGGGCTTTTCTGGCTGGGGAATTGAACCCCACTCTGCCAGTCTGCCACAGGGAAAGGCAATTATGTTATCCAGTACACTACACCAGAATCCTCATTTATTCAGCATTTATTCATCAATTGTCACCCATAAGAGAGCATAACTTGCAGCACTCTCCCTGGGTGACCCCCCCCATACTGTTGGTCATAACCAATGTGGGCATCTGTTTACTGATGTTGATTTTGTTATGCTACATATGTCGTGGAGGAAGCACATGCTAGACTGATAACATTGCATGATAGTGTAGACCAAGTTGGTGGATGAAAATGGTCCTAAATTGAGGGATACATTTGTAAATTTATATTTGTTATTTGGCTGAACTTCTTATCCAGAATGCAGAGAATTCTTATCCAGAATGTAGAGTTAGAATGTAGGGCTCTGACTGGTGTAGAGGGGTTTGCTTGCCTAGCTGGAGAATTGAACCCTAGTCTTCCAGTGTGCCACATGGAAAGGCATTGCAGCAACCAACTATATTAATCAGTGTGCTAATTTACTAAGCAAAGTGCATCTGTGGACTCATCCCAACCAGAGATGGCAATGGCATGGTTGAGGAGGTTGGGGAGGGTATTAGTGGCAGGAGTCTCTCTGGGTGGTCCTTTATCTCCCCTTGAATGTTCCCAGTGCTAACCAGGGCATTTGTTAATTGATGTTATAGAATTGGTAGTAGTGTTCTCCTCCACATGTGATGAGCTCCAGCAGTGTTTGTAAAGATGCAGTGATGCTGTCTTGTATTTATTAGGGCTGCACATTAAATGGCCTCAGGATAGTCATAGCAATGTGAGTATAAACAATGGTCATGTCACAGGATGTGCAGTGCCACATAAGGCAAACTGGCATGAATATCTCCTTCCAGAGCTGGAAGAAGAAAGCTTGGGAGGAACAAAGGGTGACCCATCATCCTCTGGTTACAACCAGTTATAAATGATTGATAAATGATATGAAGTCTGACATTTACAGACGTAAATAATGTGCACTAAAATAAACATTACTTGGAGGAACCATGTGCTAACTGTTAAGATTGTGTGATAATGGAGACCTTGTTACTGGGTGGAAAATGTCCTTGACTAAATTAGGGGATAATTTGAGTCAAATCTAACAAACTAAATTGGAATTGGCTATGACTATTCTTGGTTGTTGCCATCAGTCAGCTTATGACGTGTATTAGCAACATTGTCTGTCATGTATGGAGTGTGACAATCGTGGTGTGTTATTTTGGTTGCTCGTTCGCCTAGAGAGAGTCCGTCTTTGGCTGGCTGGCATGGAGGTCATGCCCAGCTAGGACCAGCGGACAGTGGGCAGGAAGGCGCCAGCTTTATAATGAGGGGAGCACTCTGCTCAATTGAAGTGTGAAAGTGATCCATTGATTCATCCACCATCCGGCACGTTTTCTCATGCCTTCCAGCTGCCCTCTAAACACATGTGTGGCATGGATGGATGGTGTGCATATAAGTATTATAAGTCAGAGGCGGATGAGAACAGCTCTACATCTATTGCTGGGCATTTGGGCAGCAGAGCACGCAGCAATGTGGAATGTGGGTGGGTGTCTTGGGGAGAATGGATGGGGATACATGCGGGATCAGGCTCCAGGTTGGCCTCATCCTCAGATAATACACATAGATCCTGTTCATTAGGGTGTCTGGCACCCAGCCCACCCCCCGGCGCTCTCTCTCTCTCTCTCTCTGTTTCTGTCTTTGAGGCTCAGTGATCCCGAATTATGCCTCTGTCTCATCAGTGCCACACACATACAAAGCACACATTCAAGACACCAATGCAGCAAGAGAATCAAAACACACAAACATAGACTGATGCTCATTCCTCCCTCCTGTGCACCAAAGCACAGGTTCTGTTCCTTTCATTCAGGCTAGCTTGAGTCTTCTAGATCCAGTGGCAGAATTTTCCACCATTCCAATTCCATAATCCTGAGCATTCCTCATTAGAGAACAGCTTAACCTCCTCAGTGCTTTTGTGATACGCTTAGGCAAGGCTTGGAAAAAAGAGAAAAATCCTCCAGTGTTTGAAAATAGTGGTTCAGTCAGTCCATTCATTCCAGTCAAGGGGACCCATTTTAAAAAGGCACTCTGAGGGAAAGCGTCTTAGGCACTGTGAGTTCTCTGTAAGCCTGCTGCAGGAGAAAAAAAAGCCATTTCTCTCTCAGTTAAGATAATTAAAAACCCAGAGACGGCCCGGTGCGAGTTTGCCTCGACGGCCCTGCGCCGAGCTGACCTTGCTAAGTGTGCTTCAAAGCAGGAAAGGTATGCACCACGCTGAGATGCAAGCTCCTCCGTCTCTGTTTGCTCTTGCGCTGGCCGCATGGCACAAACTATGTTTGACGGTCTGGAGACTCCTAATCTCCCCCCGAAGTGGCCAATAATGACAGTGGCGCCTGTCTATGCCTTGTGCAAGGAACCTTCATTTTAATTAAAGCTCCCACAGTCGACGGGCTGATGAAGTTCTGGGGTTTTGGCTCAGTGAGGGGCTCTCAGCTTTCTGAAATGGAGCTTTGTTACACACTAAAAAATAAAGAGCTACAAAGGGTTCTTTGAGTGATGCTACAGAAGAACAGTGAGTGTTAAGAACATTTACAGTTACTTCTTTAATTTTTTCCCATTACGTTTAAAGTTAAATTTGAGGAACAATACAACAGATGCCTGGACAGCGTATTATACCACCAACCAGCTTTAGAATGAGTTTTATAATGAACATATCTGATCATTTACAAACCTCCAAAACCTAGAAGATGCCTGAGAAGAACCCCTTCTGTAAACACTCTGCATGTGAAGAACCTTTAGACCTTTGAAAAGTTTTTCACACATCACACATATACTATATATAAGTATTGGGACACACTTTAAAAAAGAGTTTATCCATCTTTTATATGAGTTACTGTCTCTACTGACTAAAGGAGGGTTTTTTCATTAGATTTTGGCACATTATTGGGAGTTTTTTAAATGCGTTCACCAAGAGCATTGGTTGGACGCTCATCACCCCACCTCAGTCCTAACTCGGATAGTATCGGATAGATAGAATAGAACACCATTATTCTACAAAACACAGATCCACTGTACCACAGCTCAATGCTGAGGGCTTTAGGATTCATGTTCTTCTTTTCTTATTGGCAGTGCTTCTCTACAGGGACTGGACAAGCTGTGTGTGCATTTATACTTTTTCTGCAATTGGTACAATCTAAAGGAGCTGAAAGCTCATTATAAGGAGTGTCCACAAACAATTGAACATATAGTGTATGTGTTCTTTAATAAAAAAATATGTTTAATTGAACCTAAAGGATTATTATCCTTATAATTAGATTATTACTCATATCAGCCTGAAGGCGCATTGTGAAAGAACATTGTCTTTTCATGCAGAAATTAGTAACAATCTAATTTGATTTCATATAAAGATAAGAGTGTATCTTCTACTAGAGTAGGAAGTAGATTTCAGATGTCTAAGCTGTCTAATTAACTCAATGATATGAAATTTCCTGTATCAATTAGCATCATTTTCTTTTTTGTCATTAGGAACCCTCAAAACAGAGACCACATATTTGCCAAAATATTGAACAAATCAACACTGGTGTCATTGTTTTTTTTAGTTTAGCAATAAGCTGCAGGCTATGGACAGTATCTCACATCCACTAGTCTCAGCACTGAAAACAAACAAAGACATATTTACTATCAGACTGATACACTGATCTCCTGCAAGGTATCTCTGATACCACCTGCAATTCAGTGTAATACCTACTGCTGGCCATTTATAAATATTATGTAAAATATGTATATATCTATCATTGTCGCCACCATGCAAATACCTCTTATATCCCTTTTTATCACCTTCTGATATATGACTCTGCCGGTTGTTTTTTACATCGGGTCTGATTCTTATGATGAATGGACCAATAGACTTCATATTCCATCTGTTTCAGCCACAGCAGTGCTGCTGGAGTGTGTAAACCCCTCAGTGTCACTGCTGGACGTAGAATAGTCCACAAGTCAGACATTTCCAGCTGACAGTGTCCTGTGGACAGCATCCTATAACCACTGATGAAAGACTAGAGGAACAGATGAGCTTTTGTCTCTGATTTTACATCTACAAGACTGGGAGGTGGGTCATTCAACACTGCTACCAACTTGGTAAAAGTGTCTAATAGAGTGGACAGTGAGTGGACACAGTGTTCAAAACTGTACTGCTACATACAACACTGACTGAAAATGACGCACCACCAAAATAATGACCCTGTGTGGTCCTGACCATTGAAGAACAGGGTATAAGAATGGACTACAGACTATAATTATAAGTATGTAGAGAAACCGATGGACTACAGACTATAATTTTAGAACTAACACATGTGTAGAGTGCTCCTGTATGGAGTGGTCATATATTGTTTCCCAAACTCTGATCTGATGCTGATCCAGCTCTGCACATTTTAGGGGGTTCTCTGACGTTACACATCCCTGACATGTGAATGTTACATGTTATACAGGTAGGGCAACGTGGTACGTGAATTTCATCAATACAGCACTTAGACCACCCCTTCCCCAAAACATCCTGATTAGAGAAATTCTAACAGACTGGAGTCCGACGTTCAAGAGCTCCATCACTCTGGCCTCCTGTTGGCTAATGAGGCTTGACAGAGGCAGGGTGTAGAAGCGAAACGGTTTGTACGGCACAGGCCAGTCAGTCTGTGTACTTAATCAGAGGCAGGTTGAGCCCCGCTGCGCCTTCACAGCTGTTTCGCACTGCAGCAGGTGGCCAGAAGCCACTGGGGAGAGATCAGTGCGCTCCGGTTCGCAGCCTGCCACTCTCTGTCTCCACGGCACTGGCAGACGAGGTGCAACCGTAACAGACACGGCCTGACAAGACGCACAAAAGACATGGACAAGCCACATATGTGATGTGACAAAGATACAGACATGACAAGTGTAGACAAAACACAGTCAGGGTGCAAAGAAGACTCAGTGGGAACGTGACAGAATGACAGACAAAACACAAGAAAGCAGATTTGATGGGCCAACAGAGCACATAAAATACAGGCATCATTAGACACATTCATTATTGAACTATGAAATACAAACATGCAACATAGACTACTGCATGTTAATTTGTTATTCACATGTTTTTCTTATTGGGGATTTTGTTCTGGTTACAGTGAGAATGGGATTCATTTAGTTTAATATACTTTAAGAAATCATTGGTATTGGTGAATGAGGCCATATATTTTAATAGTATTAACATAATTTGATTTTAACCTATATGGTTTTTAATAATACAAATAGGTTGTTTACACAGTTGTTTGACATAATGATAAATAATAAAAAAAAAAAAATTACCGTATTTTCTGGACTATAAGCCGCACCAGAATATAAGACGTACCCGCAAAGTTAAAAAAAACTGGAAAATAACATATATAAGAAGAAAAAGCTGCACCTCATTATAAGCCGCATGGTTTAAATTATAGGAAAAAAGTAGCGGCTTATAGTCCAGAAAATATGGTAAAAATAAATGATGAATGGACCAATAGAAATGCTCAAAAATGAAATGGAATAAAAAATAAGTTTCTTCAATGTTCAATGTGCAGGAGGTATATCATATCACACGTGACATCCTGTCTCATGACCTTTGCCATATCATATGGAAGCTAAAGAATGCTACACTGACCTGTGGGATATGCATGAGGCCTCCTGCATTGGTTGGAAGTCACTTGTCTGTTTGTATCAACAATACTAGTCCAAAGCCAACAATCCCAACCATTTTCACACATTGTTCTGTCCACTGTAGGTGGTAATGCCTACTATGATGTATTCCTCATACACATGTGACCCTGTGGATGGAAAAATGATAAATACCCACACAACTATGGAAATGGAATGCCCATACATTTGCCACTCACCAACCTGCCTTGCTTGAACTCACATTAATTCATGTTGCCTTGCCATGAGCACACTGGCTAGTGTTTAAACTCACTCATATGACAATATCTTACAGCTTATATGGGTGTGGGCATTCCCATTTTTAGTTAATCAGTTGGGATATTGTTGTCCCATGAATTTTTGAAACACCATTTTTAATGTATTCAAAGCACAAAAAGTAAAAATAATAGCATTTTTCATGCAAACATTATTTAGAACCAGTTAACTGGACTGTATATACTTTATACTGACCAATTCAGTCGTAACATGATCATTTTGAGTTGCAGACCAGTGCAATGACTCAGGTTCACTTGCAAGCATTACCATAGTCCATATGGATCTCAGTGAATGTTAAGAACTGAATGGCATTATATTAAAGCCCCTTAAACCCCCGAAGAATGGGACAGATGTGATTTAGTAAGAGGACCGACAGGCACAGGTGTGACTGTGGATGATGTGTTTGAACAGATGCCTCAGAGAGCTGCATGTGATCCCCTTAAACAGAGACATCAAGCCAGATTAACCGTACTGTCTGCATTCCCAGCAATGTGGCGTTATGTCTCCTTTTGTTTAGAGCGTCTTTTGTTCCTGCTGTTTCTGAATGTGATTAACAGCATTGTGTTGTTGTACTTTTGTTTTATGTTGTTGTTGTTCTTGTTGTTCATTTGTTTGCATCGAATCGAGCCAGCCAATGGGAAGATGAGTTAATTTGTGGACTGCTTTATATTAACAAATCTGATGAATGACTAATGTCACTATTAGCATCTCCATTGGAGCACAGGGGCTTGTTATTCCATGCAAAGTGATAGGACATGATTAGTAGCATAAATTGCATGTGTGTACACATGTTTCGAAGAGGTGAAAAGCGAGATACGTCCCCGGAGTCCACGGCGAGTGATGAATAAAACATGCAAACTGAGAGGTCTAAGCTGCAGACCCCATTTGAATGCAGATGATGGAGGGCCATTACTTCTCATTATTCCTCCTCAGCCTGAGCACTCCCTCAGCGGCTAATCACTGCTTGCCCACTGTGCCGGCCTGCAGACAGCTGTTATTAAGACACATGGTGATTTGAGGTGTGTTAAGCAGTGACCTGAAGTATCTATTGGCATAGCAGTGGTCTGATGAATGAACATTATTATCTTCTCGTTTTTAGTGTTTTATTTCTTTATGATCGGTGCATTTTTAAATGTTGGTTTTATGTTTGAGGTTGTTGAACAAGTTTATTGCAGAAACCTCTTGTGGTGCACCAGTGCTTCATACACCCTTGATAAAGGGCTTTTCAGTGGTTCTTTAATAAAGGCAGTGGTAATATAAAGAGCAAGGACTACTCATAGCTCATTTCAATGCATAAATTGATGGTTAAATGGTTAAATCATTCATACACATGGAATACCTTGATCAAATGGTTCTTTATAGAGCCATTGTTTAGCTGTAAAGCTCTGAAAAGGGTCCAACTATACTTTTTCCAATACTGTTATTTAGAATTCTTGTTGTGCAGAGTAAGTAAACAGATTGTATTATTGTAATACCATATAATGAGACTGCAATAGCCATCTAAACCAAGGTTCTAGTTCAGGATGTTGGGTATCCAGCAGAAATAATTTTTTCCAGAGTAATACATCAACCTTAGTAAATTGTTCATTAATAAAAGCAGTGGTTATATACAAAGCCGTAACTACACGAAGACCAGTTTTAATGCATAAATGGTTGTTTTCCTGGTTAGTTGGTCCTTCATATACAAGGAACACCTATTGGAGATGGTTCTTTAAAGAAACATGTTTCTATATAGCACCAAAAAGTGTCAGAGAACCATTTTTCAGTATCAGGTTGACTAAAGTGTTCTTCTTGATTCTGATCTAACCATGCAATTAAACACATATTGCAAGAGATACCAACATTTTTAGATAAGAACATTTTAGATATAACTGAACACCATATAATATAAACCAGTGTTCTAATAAATCAGGAACTTTACAATGCTGGACACCAACTCTCCAGGTTCAGAACTGAAGAACCCTGGTCTAAGCCTTTACAACTCAACAAGTACCGGAGACTATTCCTTCAAAAATCTCCAGCATTAGACACCCATTCACTATACCAAGTCCCTGACTGTCCTGAAATGCCCTGTGGTGAGATGCAGTGTGCCATTCTGTGTTATTTTAAGGGTCATTCACCAAGGCACCGGACCGAGGAGCCGGCTCTAATGAAGGATGACGCGAGTGTGAGCCTCTGCCCTTTCCCTCTTCATTACTGCTGCAGTGAATCAGTCCTGTCCCGTCTTCCCCTCCCTCCCCCCCACCTCCAATCCCATTGACTTCAGTTAGACGAGACAGAGAACAAGCAGTCAGTCAAACAGGTTCAATGCACTACTCATCCCTCTAGGCTGTATTGAGATGCTCATGTTTGCAGATACTGATAAGCTAATTATTACTACAAAAGGCAACTCAGCGCTTGTTAAGCAATGGTTCACCGTAGACTTTCCATCATAGTCAGTTGTGGATTTTATTGATTTTTTTTTCAGTTAGAAGATTTATGAAACCCTTTCTGCTCATGATAAACAGATTTATGACTTTCAGAGACACAATTAAATGCTCGTTTAGAACATGGCAGATGAACCGCTTGCTGTTTCTTGTGCATTTTCCTCCATCAGATCAAAGTTCCTTTAATAGATCAAGGTTTCCGGCAGAATAGCATCTCACCACAGCAGCAAATGTTACATCATACAGTAGCTGGTTAACGTCAGAGCTTTGACTGCTGCGAGTGTGGGAAAGTTTTCTGTTCTTTCTCCAAAAACAAACACCTGGAGCAATGCTCATTAAGCCATGGCGGAAAAAGCAAGGGAGAGCTTGAAGGAAGTGATTTTGCCCTCTTTTATCGATCTCCCCTGGATAACAGAATGTCTCATGCTTAAACGAGATTAAGTGGAAGTAAACAATGCTGCCTTTTAGCAGCCAGCCATGCTTATCACGGCCATTTGTTTCTCTCTATTTACTGCTTAATCCGTTTTGAGACAGCATGCCTCAGGAAAAGAAAGGTTGCTGTGTCTGGAGCTGGCCAAGGAAGCATCCAATGGCAACTTTAAAGAGGAATCCTCTGTGGACTCGAAGGAGTAAAACACCAGCAGTGGAGAAGACTCAGCCAAGTTGTTGCTGTTGGGCTTTTTTTGTTTCTTTGTTGTTGTTTTTTTTTTTTTTTTTGTATCCGGATGTTTAAAGATGTAAGAAAAGGAGGATAAAAACAACTCTGGATAAAAGCTGTACTGTCTGTACTGGTGCATTTCTTTAGATTCTTCCTAAGAAGACTTAAGATGTCTTAATTATTACATTGTGTCCCATCGCAGCAGACACTGGACATCACTTTGAAGACAGTGGGCTCAATGGAATTTTAGTTGGAAATGAAAAACCGGTTCACTTCAAAACTCAGCTTTGTACATACATTGAACTTTGATTGGAAATCATAGTCACATGGTTGTGGGATATCTGCCAGCCCACAAATGTTGGTTACATCAAGCTGACATTAAGCTTCAAAGTTTGGCAGAATTTTCATTACTACCAGAAAGACTGCATAGTCTGTGTGCAAGTGCAAAAGCTTTAAACTTGATAAGATTTAACAACTTGCTAGATAACAATAAGTGTACTTTATAGTCTTTACCAATATATCTAATATATATTTATATCTAATAACGTTCGAATTTCACATTGCAATGACGTTGATATTATGAAGTATAGCAGACGTCACTGACGTCACTGACGTCACCTGACATTGAATTTTGATCACTTATCACAACCTAAATTCAACCAGATAACAGTTGGACAGTGGACAATGTTGGACAGTTGGGATCTCTCCAAGAAATATCATGCCTACAATTAAATTGAAGAGATCTTTTAAAACTCACATTATAGAACACAGAAACTGGAGTAGAGGCGTTACATTTTTAAACAGTGTAACTTTTAAAACTGAAACAAAGGATGGTGTTTTACAATTTGTCTTCCAACATTAATTACGCAACGAACAGTAAAGTCATCAGATGACAGCCTGCTATAGCCACAAGCTCAGTCAAGTTATATAACTCCATAGCCGCCAAATTGCAGGGAACACTTTACAGCCAAAGGATGAGCTGTCACAAACACTCAAATGTGCAAATTATGTCTCTGTGAGAAGACCTGTTGATGATTCAGTGTCAGTTTATCTGCTCAGTCTGAGTCAACCCTTGAGAAACTGTTGTACTAAAAACACAAAGCACTGTGTTACAACCCCTATTATTTCCCCCAAAAGAGTGAGAACTCTGGCCTTCCTTCATTCACAGGGATTCAACCAGTAAGTAGCATTTACCCAGCTGCCTTTACTTACGAACAGTGGTCGCGTTTGTAGCCTCCAGTGAATCATATATTTTTATGGGAAAATGGAACACTCTGCTCCTTCTGTCATTTCATTTTCTTTCCATTTTTCTGTCAGCCATAGATGGTTTATACAGGCAACATTTATCCTAGTCAGCATTGCCAAGTTTGAAAAAAGTTCAGTATCAGTCCCAGGCCAGGACATCTGTAGGATTTGCCAGAACATCAGCCCAAAATGACATTCCATCAGTTTATCAGAGAAACATTTCCATTTCTTGAAGTCATCTGAAGTGTTATTGAACAGCACATGTGTCGTTGCCGGTGTCATGTGGGGGCAGCTGTCTCAATGCACCTCTGTTCAGCAAAGGGTGAAGAGTCTCCGCTTGCAGTGTTGGTAGTGACAGGAGGCTGCAGCTCCAGGCCATTGTGGCTTGTGTCAAAGGTGAGATAGTTGAATGGAAGCCCTTCTAGAGTGTTACCTCCTGGGGTTGCTGGGTACAGGAAAGGGGGTGGTTTTGCAAGGATGCAGTCAAGCAGAACAGGTTGCAGACTATGCCTTTGTCTTGGAGGGTCATGGGCTTCGGAGAGGATGCTCAAGGAACAGAAAAAGAGGAGAGATTGTGTTTCTTCTGAGAGAAACTGAAGTATGAGAAAAAGTTTATGAAAGTACAAATAAGCACATGAGTTTGAGATAGAGTTAGAGTCAAGTCAGTCAAGTCAAGTCAGAGTTAGAGACATATTCTGAAGGAGTTTTCACACTCATTTTTTTCTGGATTGGGGAGCCCTTGCTCTTAGAGTTTAGTACATTTGATCTAACGTGAAACCTGTTTTCGAGAGGTCCATAGAACAGTTCTCATCCTTTTGAAACCTGTGATCTAGGGTTCCTTTCAAGTGAACTCTTTGGTCTGCTGAAAGTGTGTAAAATATCTGCTCCCAGTGCCAAGTTTGGTTGTTTGATTGGTTTGTCATGTGACTGCTTCAGCTTATCTCCTGCATGGTTAAAAACCCTGTCCTCCCATAACGACTCCTTGTCTGCAAATGTTCCTAAATCGCCATGTCTCCAGAGAAGGCTGTTCTTCTGTCTTGAGTGTTTGTATCCAGGGAAAATAATGAAATATGATAAATGGATGAATCTAAGTGCGGACTTATGTATGAAAAAAGGGCCCATGATGATATATATATGATGGGGAAAATCACGTATCTGAATAACGCCTCAGTTGCCCGTGTGACATGTAAGATGACATTGACTACCTGCGTTGTCTATGGAGTGCACTCATTAGAGTTGGCAGTGGAGGAGCAACAGGTTTCTTGTGCCTTTGGGTCACTTTCTGTGTCTTTTGAGTCACCCTGTATATATACACTGTCGGTGAAAAAGTTTTAGAGCACCCAGTGTGAGTTCTCAAAGTTTTCACCGGTAGTGCACATATATCCTGCAGTGGCATGTTGTTAATCAAGAAATCATATCATACCATGATGACTGTCTGAAACCAATTCACTGGTTTACAGTCTACCACAACATCATGACCACCACCTTTTTTCCACATTCACTGTTCATTTTAATCAGATTCACTTACCGCTCTGCATACCTTGTTAGCCTTTTTCCATCATGGGTCCTGAACATTAAAGGTATTACAAGTTACAAAGAGAAACAAATGGACAGCAGTCTAATTTTAGAACTACAAAGTTGCTCCTGTGTGGTAAGTGAAGCTGATTAAAATGAAAAGTGAGCTGGTCATAATGTTTTACAGTTTTATTGTAAACCAGTAAAACAAACCCAGAACCCATATTGTAAATGGCTTTTGGTATCTTGCTTCTACTATTGAATAAAGCCAAAGAACCCTTTTTGATACCTCTACTTTAATGTGCAATGTAATGGTGGTGAAAATATTTTGCACAGTGAAATCTCATTCCATGCCTGGAAATTTTTGTTTTCCTAAAAAATTTCATAACTTGACGTTAGCCAGTTTTCACACTTCAACTTTTCAAAGGGTTTGCAATGAATTTACATTTCTGTCTGCTTAGAGTTCAATTACTGAGTGCAAATTGCAAATCTGTGAAAGCTATTACTTTTTTCATCTGGTTCTTTCTGACGTTTCAGAAGTTGAAGTTGAGCTCATTTTGGATGATCCAATTATCCTTCAGGACTGGATTAGACTTAATCCTCTTTGGCTATTAACGATCATATAACCTCTTCAAAGTTAAAGTGTACCACTCCCCAGTGGGCCTCCACTTTTTGCTGTCTCTTTTGATATCTTCCAGTGGAATATCCTCATCTGTGTGTTAATGTCCCTAGATTTCTCATTACTAAAGCCAGAGATTTGGGAGTTTTAAGAGGTTGGATGTGCAAAGCCAGCCTCCAACAGGCTGCAGAATATGGAGAACATTGATGACACTGCTTGTGTCCTTTGAGGATTGGTTTGTTAATGTGGTCAGGCACAGAAATCCCCAACAAAACTGGTATCAGGGGAAATGTGCATGCTAATGCTTATCAGAAAATTAATTCCCAAATTGGATATGAGCTGTGTGTTTGACCAACTACATTGCGCAAATGAGTTTGTTCCATCACTCACACCAGTTTTATCATTGATTTAGGAACCGGGATTATTGCTTTGCTCAGCTTGGAAGCTGTGTATGTATGAACTCCCCAGGGATAGATCCTATCGGACTGTCTCTCATCCAGGAATCACAAGTGAACAAATTGGGAATGCCATGGCTGTTGAAGCCGGCGCTGAGGGAAAAGCTCTGTTAGCAGTGCGATAAGAGAAAAGGCTGACCCTGAGATTAATGCCTGGCTGGCAACATAGCCTCTGGCTCTGTAGTACCTTAATGAAGCTTCCTAAGCTTCTCTTTAAGTCCGTCTCAAAACAGCAAGGTGTTTTTTTTCCTCTGATAATTCATGGTATGTTGCTTGAAGTGAGGTATATTGATGTACTGTCAGTACACTATATAGACAAAAGTATTAGGACACCTGCTTATTCATTCAAGAATCCAACAAAGGAAGATTGACTGTATGAAATGTACAGGAGAAGGCTTTCTACTAGATTAGAGCATTGCATTCAGTGATGAGGTCAGGAGGTAGTATGAACACCACCTCACCTCATCTCCATTGTTGGAGGTGCTTTATAACCCTCTAGCCCATGCTTGGCATTAGGCATTGTGACAATAGGTTCATGTTGATCTGCTCCACAGAGTCCTATTGTATTGGCAGTACTTCACTACTGGGATTAGACAAGCTGTGTGTGCATTTGCACATCTGTGTTAGCAATGGGTGCAATTTAAAGGAGCTGCTTTTATTAGAAGGGTTGTCCATAAACATTTGGACATATAATGTGTATCAACGATTAAATACTGCATTTGTGAACAAGCTTGTCTTTCGTAGAGCCTTTCATAGAGTCGGTGTGTACTTATTAAACTGAACCATTCTCATCTTCTCTCCATTTCTTTTCCCTTTTCTCCATCACCAGAACAGTCGTGTAATTAGCCTTCTCTGTATGCAAAACTGTGGTCTTCTTGTGCTTATTCATCTCTGTGGGTTAGCTGTTCTTCCCATGTAATGTCCCAAGGTAGCCTCATATTTCACTGGCCCTAAAATTACTTAACTAAACAAGTCCTCCCTCTGGACACACCCCAATCCCATTCCATAAAATTCTGTTTGCCTAACGACCCTGATTAATTAAGGAGGAGGCTCATTCTAATTAATATCACCATTCTTCTGGGTCCAGCCCTGACCCCTCAAAGCAGCAGCAAGGATGATCTCCATTATATGAGTCCCTCAATTATGGGAAAGTAGACCAAATGGCCCTCTCTGCAGGAATGATGTGTACAGTATCACATTCTTTGTTTTATGATAATTGCATTATTTGTTTTATAGTGTTTGACTGAGTCCCTCTGAGCCTAGTTCCCATTTTGCAAGTGAGGGAGGAATAGCTGTTTTTTTTGAGCCAACACTATCTAGGGATGTGTGTTTTTGTGTACGGGCTCTTGAACTGCTACTGAAGCATGGTTGTTGGAGAGAGCATAGTCCACTGAGGTGGAAAAAAGGCTCCTGGGAGCTCAGGGAAGAGTAACTACACCAGCTGTTCTCCAAAAGGAATCCAAGAGCAGAGATAACCACTGTTTAGCAAGCAGTCACCATAGCAGATGTGATGTGCCAGTGTGAAAGTGGGGTTTTATTGCTATTTCTCAGTGGGAATTGTCAAGAAAGTGCATAAACTCCTTAATATCAAATGAAGACACAGGTTGGGAATAGAGAGAATATCATTGCAATAAATGTATTTTGGCTAGTGAAGGTTTTACATTTCATCCAGATTACATCTTAGAACCATGGAGGCTACACGCCAGTATTCTAGGTGTCACAATTCAGGATTAGAATAATGTATAAATATGATACACATGCACATGGTCATCAGGTTTCAGCCCAGAAAAATAGCTACATTTGTTCGAACTGAATTAAATCCCAGTTCAAATGCCATAGCAACCATTGTGTTTATGTTTACAGCCCTGCTTATATTCTTATTTAATGAAGACCTATTTGAGTAGCCTTGGATACTGAACATAAAATCTGTCATGTGTGATTGTCTCCTATAAACACTTTTAATTAAATTGGTCTAGTGTAAGATTCCATTCTTTATTTTATTTAAATAAAGTGTCTAATAATTGCCAGATAATTTGCTCATTTCAAGTGTAATTTCTTGACATAAGAAATGATAAACCAAAGAAATAAGACACACTCTCTCCAAGTGAGCATGTAGAGGAAAAAAAACATATCTTCTGATATCTGTAAACAAGCATTTGCAAATTTAGCTATGACATTATTAACAGGAACACCAGGAACACCCTCACTCTATTGGCTGTGGTTGCGAGGTCTCAAGCCACCCCGCAACTCAGTTCAAACACCTGTGACGGTTTTGAGTTTATCATTTCTGGTATCTTTTTTATTATTTTTATTTTATTGTCATTTCTTATCATTTTAAGAATCAAGGGGACTGACTTTAGGGTGGTGAATAGTTGTGCACACTATTTGTTGTTTGCTGTACATAATAATCAAATGTTCACATTTGTAGGCATGTTCTGTAAATCAAGAGAGGGGTGAATACTTTTGCAAAGCACTGTGTATTCTACAGCTATCATGTATTATAAACATATGGAGATAATAAAATGCGCTTAAAAGATTGTTAAAGTTAATCTTCAGATTTTGGCCATGCTCATATCCTTTTTAAATCAGCATGTTTCTTTAGTATTTGATCAAAAAATTCTCACCATCCAGTAATCGAACCTTGCAGGGCCTAACACTACCTAGTAAAAACCTGGTGCAACAGTCTGGAGAATCTCATGGATGCATTAGTGTAAAATTGTTTTAACTGCACATTCTTATACATGCATTTAACAGCTCCAGTTTATCTTACTTTGTTCAGAATGTCCTTTGTGTAAAACACTTTAAATGAAGTGATCTACAAATTTAAATATGCTCTACAAATAATCTTTGCAGTACATTTAAACCCCTTTGGTGACCCTTTAATGTGACATGAATAATTGCTTTGTTATTTTGACACTTGCCTTAATCCATCTCAACAAATTCATCTGCCATTACTCAAAGCACAGACTAAAAACAAATGTGTAGCCTTTTACAATAATTAATATTAAAAAGTCTAATGTAATTCTAACATATACTGAAGCAGCAGTTCACCTCCTCACTCTTTGTGTTTATTTATCTTCAGGTCAATGGCAAAGATCTGTCCAAGGCAACCCATGAGCAGGCTGTGGAGGCCTTCCGCACCGCCAAGGAACCCATCATGGTGCAGGTGTTGCGCAGGGTGCCCAGGCCCAAACCAGCCCCAGATGGGGACACCCAGGTGGTGGACATCAGCACTCAGACAGATATCACCTTCCAGCACATCATGGCCCTCAGCAAGCTGCCTGCCTCTTCACCACCTGCACTGGAGCAGTACCTGCTACCTGAGAGGTGAGTGGCATGAAGGCTTTTAATGGACTTTCTTATAGTAGTGGAATTATGGACGTATCCATATTTCACCTGTTTGACCTAAAAATGTTGCATCCATTGTTGTTGCTGACCTTTTCTTTCCTGTCTGCTGTCCTTGATTCTGCTGATCTGTGACTTATAGCCTCAGTAAATTTTCTAGGCAGAGAAAAACTCCAAAAGTTTGTTTTCATTCACATATTTACACGATAATCATTTCAGTTTAATGTTTACTGTTCAAAACCTCCCCCTGCTACTTCCCAGCAGAAGTGTTGCTTCATATAACTCCTGAAGACCACATGCTGCCCTCAGGGCAGCAGAGCTCTGCTGGGGGTAAATAAATATATTTTAAACATATATTAACTTGAACAATAATTAAATGTTTCTATTTCTATTATGCATATTATGTAAAAACATGGGAAAAAAATTAACACACACGGTTTTTGCATCACAGTGACAAATTGGGCTTTGGGCTGGAAGGTTGTTGGTTTGATTCCCTGGAGCAAGTTAAGGAACAGTGCTTTCTTTACAACCTACCTTTGAGGTTCTCTTTAGCAAGCTACCTAAACCCAGTTGCTCCCTGTGTGCTGAGGTGGGCTGGGTGAGGTGTCCTATTTACTGTCCTATTTACTAGTGTTTGTGTTTTCAGGTTGACAAACATATTTTAAACTCGGGCTGCCTTTTCTAATTTGACTGATGCTTTCCTTGCCTACAATTGCCTACAATTGCCTAAAGCTTCATTTTTTGCTCAAATTAAAGCAGTATTGCTTCTCCTTCACTGGTCAGGACTGATCAAGTTTTAATTGATTCTGCAACTCAGCGAAATTAAATGGAGCACTCACATTTCCGATTCATTGTTTACGCTGATATTTTCACCTGATTAGTTGCCCTTTTTTCCCCAGCTGGGAAGGATTAATTTATTCGCTGGCATGGAATTGTGTGCTCAGGAGAAGTTTAATTAAAGAGAGCTTTCACTGAATCACGTTTTGTCGCTGTTACATTATTTCCAAAGGAAAAATGAATCTGTGCTTTGAGAAATGAGGTTCTGCTTTGTCGTGATGGAATGGAGGGGGTGATCTCCAGCTGTCTCCAGTGAGACAGCTCAATCAAAAGCATTTGAAAAGCAAATTGTCATAAAGGAAATTGATTAGTCACAAGAAAAGCCTTCTCTAAAATCTTAAAAGAAAGTGTAAGTAGCTGTAATAGGTTTTGTTTAATGTCTTGATGGGTGTAATTTTGTTTTCACAGACACTCTCCTGGACATGAGTACTTTGACCCAAATGATTTTCTAGACGGCATGCATCAAGATATGGAAAGAGAGGAACTGGAGTATGAGGTAATATGCACTTCCAACACATTTTCCTCTACTGTATACTGTTAATTATACTGTTAACTACAACTGCCCCCAAACGAACTGGAACAGTGAGGCCAATCCCTTTATTTTTGCTGTAGAATTTGATCAACATTTCAGCTGTACATCTGGATCTGATACAGAGTTCAGAAGTTAGCACCTTTTGTTCTGAATACACCCATTTTTCTAGTGAGCAAAAGTATTGGATCATGTGACTGACAGGTGTGTGTTGATGTCCAGGTGTGTCCTGTTCCATAGCACTGAATGTTTGCGCTCGGTTTAGATTTGGGTTTTGCCTGTGCAGACTGTGCATTTATAATTAGAGGAGTAACCAACATAAAAACCAGAGAGCTGTCTATGGGTGAAAAGCTGTGAAGCTGAGAGGAGATGGAAGATCAATCAGAGCCATTACACAAATATTGGTCATAGCCAGTACAACCATTTGGAATGTCCTTAAGAAGAAAGTTGTCACTGGTGTACGAAATAACAGATGTTGAACAGCTAGACTAAGGAAAACAACATCAGTCAATGACAGAAACCTTGTAAATGCTGTAAAGAAAGACCCTAAAACCACTGTTGCTACCATCAGCAACAAACACCAGAAGGCAGGAAGGTCTCACAATCTACTGTTCGCAGAAGATTTCATGAACAAAAGTACAGAGGCTTCTGCAAACTACTAATTAGCAGGATGAACAGGAAGGCCAGGCTGGAGTTTGAAGCATAGAGACAAGCCTCAGAAGCTTTATGGACTGGTGAGACAAAGATGAACCTTTTTTAGTGTGATGAATAGGCTAAAGTTTGGAGTAGGAATCTGCTCATGATCCCAAAGATATGAGTTCATCTTTGAAACAGGGAGGGTAATGTCATGGCTTGGACTTGCATGGCTTCTTCTGGGATCAGCTGATTAATCTTTAATTAAAGAAAAAAGCACTAATGGGGAAAACCTTCATCATGCAACAAGATAGTGACCAAACACATGCTGCCAAAACTACAAAGAAGTTCATCAGAGGCAAGAAGTGTTGCAAGAAGCTTGTAGACTGGCCTACTCAATCTAAATCTTATAGAGATACATTTTACCTGCTAAAGAGGAGTCTGAAGGGAGTAACACCACAAAACAAAGACCACCTGAGAGAGGCTTCAGTGAAAGCCTGGATAAACATAAATAAAGAAGAATGCAAAAGTTTAATGATGTCAGTGGGTCACAGGTTTGCAGTTAGTGCAAATAAAGGATTTTCAACTAAATATTACATCTTATTCACTTTAATCTATTTGAAGTTTATCTGTCCCAAAACTTTTGCTCACAAGAAAAATGGGAGGGTTCAGACAAAAAAAAAATCATTTGATTGCATTAGTGAGGTCAAGATGTTGGGAGATCACCCCTCCCCACCCCTAACACCCAACACATCCCAAAAGTACTGGATTGGAGCAAAGCTTTATACCACTCTTTCCCATACCTAGCATTAAGCAAAATATGATCATTTCATTTTTATCAGCTCTACGTACAAAATAGGAGCACTTTGTAGTTCTGTAATTACAGAGTGTAGTCCATCTGTATCTCTGCATACTTTGTTATCCTTCTTTCACCCTTTTTTTAGTCAGGACCTCACAGGACCTCCATAGAGCAGGTATTAGTGGGGCATGTTTGTGCTGGAATAAGTGGATCAGACAGCAGTGCTGTTGGAATTTTTAAACACCTCAGTGTCACTGATAGACTGAGAAACAATGGATTTATGATGTTTTCATATGGCAGAGATGTTTTCCTCTATTTGTGCCATTTTTCTAAGCTCTCATCCCCCCCTCTCATCTACCCATTCTTTCATCTCCTCCCCTCATTCTAAATTAAGATCTGCTTCTTGTGTGCTCTCTCCACTTCCTTCTAAAAGCCAATCTCAAAGCCTGCCTGCCTGCCTCCAGTGCAGTGCCACTTAGAGGGTCCCTTCTGTACATGTTCTTCTGATGGATCTCTTCTATTGACAAATTCCTGTCTGTCTGAAAGGCCCACTGAGTGACTAAAACAATCCTCCAGACAGCCAGAAGCCAAAACAATCCTTGTCAGGCCTGTCCCCATGAGCAGATGCCAGACGATGACATCATTAATTTATTTGTGCTGTTGACAAATGTGTCCCAGAGCAAAAGTGGCTGAAGTGCAGTCATGGGCGCGGGATAATTAGAAGGGTGGCACAGTGATTGATCTGATAGCGTACATCAGCAGTGGTCAGATGAAGTTTTAATGAGACTGCAGGAAGGAGATTTAACAAAATGGGGTCAGTGGGTCAGCAAATGTATTAATAAGGAGGTGAAGTTTGCTTATTGAAACAGATGCTCAGTACACAGCTCTTCCTTGACCCTTCATTGGCCCCTTAGAAGCTTCCAGGAACCACCATGAGGCCACACAGACAGAGATCAATGAGGGAAGTGGGCCAAAGCAAAGCCCCCACCCCGCCAACTCCCCTAAATAATGGGCCTATTGCCTTGTTGAGACTGATTAATAACCTCTAGTGCCCTGTATGGAGAAATGGGGGTGGAGGCTGTGGTATTTGTGCTGGAGAAAGCTATAATCCACCATAATGTTTTTTTTCCCCATTCTTTCCACACACCAGTCTCCAGTAGCATGTTCTCACACATGTCTTAATCATGTTATGCAACATGCTAACTAGCTTCACAACTGAGGCATGAATTGGTTTCAGAACATAAAGGCAGGATCAAGGGGGTGTTTTTTTCTCCTTGAGAAGAAAATCAGAAAGCATGAAGAAAATAACACTGTGGTCAATGACAGATTAGAACGGCTTGTTTGTGAATTAGGCATGGCTGACTGCATTAAGAGTGAACGCACGTGTCTTTTATAAGTGGGCTTTTGTGCATATTTGTGCAATTCAGTCTCAGACAGTTGGATGTTATTTGGGTAGGTTGCACTTATAAAATATCCCACCAGTTTAACTCATGGGTTGAGACATGGGTTGGTGTGAAATGGTCTACATGGTAGAGAACTTTACTGACTTTCTACAGTGGTGGTGATTGGCACGAGGTGTCACCATGACAAATATAGACATACACATCAGAAACAAATCTGTTATGTATCTATACCCAAATACACCTAGTGCTGACGTGTGTAACTGCACACACAGCTTGTCTTGTTACTGTGGAGAAGTACTGCCAATAGAATAGGACACTCTAGAGCAGAACATAAACCTATCGGCATCGTGCCAGGCATGGGCTAAAGGGATGTATAGACTCCCAACATTGATCTGTGGAGCAGTGAAACTGTGTTCTCTGGAACAATCGGGCTTCATCCAGTGCTTTAAGGATGAGGCGGGGTGGTGTTCATCCCATCTAACATCCTGACCTCACTAACACAGAATGCAATCAAATCCTCACAGAAGTGCTCCAAAATCTAGAAGAAGTACATTAGAGGCTCCAAGCAGGATTAAACTGTTAAGCCTTCTAAATGGTTAAGTCACATTCTTAATAAAATGTTCGTTTTATTATGGAAAACCCAATATAATTACTGTAGTTCCGTATATCAATGCTTCTAAATAGCAAAGGGTGAGCTTGGTTACTTATGCAAGTAACAATAACCATTTTATGGATCTGTATAGAACCCTTTTTGGGGGATGTAGATTTGGGTAGCTGTTTGGTTGCTGAACAACTCTCATGGGAATAGAAATCTGCATCTGTAGTTTACAGATTACAGGTGTTGACAAGTGATGAACGAGGTCTGGTAGCTGGGCCGACCACAGCTCTTCATTAATCCAGTCAGCCTTTAGTCTGATGTATGGCTTCATGTGATACTTGAACTCAAAATGAAATATTCTAATAATATGAGAACCTGGATTTCTGGTTTTCTTGAGCTGTAAGATATACTGATAACAAATAAAACAAAAAAGGCTTGAAATATTTCACTTCATGTCATGAATATAAAATATGAGAGGTTGCATTGTTGTGATCATTGTGATCAGTTTTTGTCGACTGCAGGTGTTCAAACCTGTAAATAAATAATTATTATTATTATTATTATTATTATTATTATTATTATAAATAAACAGGATTATATATATTACTTTCATGCAACTTATTTCTTCATTTTTTTATGTTCTCTTTCTCCATAATGTGAATTTGACTGTTTTTTTTTATATTGTATCAGATTTATTTATTGAATAGACCAACAGAAAAGTTGTTTCATTGACCTCAATTGAGAGTTAAGAATGCTTTATCCTTCTCATTGGCCGTAGCATTAGTAATGTATTGTATAGAGTTAGAAAGTAAGCCTGGGTGTTGTTCCTTTTCTTTAGGAGGTGGATTTGTACAGGACCAATATCCAGGACAAGCTGGGCTTGACTGTGTGCTACAGAACCGATGATGAGGATGAAACTGGCATCTACGTCAGTGAGGTAAGCACTGAAGTACACTGTAACTGATATCCTTCTCCCTCCCTCTGTCTCGCTCTCCATGTCTTTCCCCACATAACAATCAATCTGTGTGTCTTATCTGTCTGGTAAATCTCCCTGATATCACATTTGGAGACAGACATTGGGAAAATAATGGATGCTATTTATGTAGAGCTTCATTCATTATTTCATTATCACCATACATCCCAGCATCTTTTTCAATTAGGGATGGGAAATGTACTGACAAGAGATTTGTTTTTGCCATATTACAGATAATATTATGATAATTATGTTTATAAATGTATTCAGCTGGTCTGCTAAGTGCTTATTTGGAAAATTAATATTTACTCACAGGATCAAAGAAAACAAAGGACAAAAAAGACATCAAAATCAAAGGCTGCCTCTTTTCACTCATTATGTCTAATTATTAGTACATTCAGTTTACAATATTGTGACACATTGTGTTTTACTGCACGGGCCAATCAGAATTCAGAGCCAGTTTTAAAGTCAATGATTGTTGTACAGTGACCCATTTTCTTCCTTTAACAGATTGACCCAAACAGCATTGCTGCAAGAGACGGGCGAATCAGGGAGGGGGACAGAATCATCCAGGTCTGTTTTGGGCACAACCCAACACATTTTTTATCATTTAAAAAGTATTTGAACAAATTAATCAAATATTTTGTTCCAGAAGCAAGACATACACTTGTGCTATGAATAAAAATGTAGAATGTGTTTCATTAGCCAACTGTTTTATTTTTTTTAAGATTCAAGAGTAAATATCTTGTAAATAAGGTTTAAAGGAGTAAAAAGGTGCTACAAAGGTTTCTTTAAACAATGACATGGAAGAACCACTGTTGGTTCCAAAAAGAACTGTGCTTGTAACAAAGTTAACAAACTTAAATTGATTGAAATGTGCAGGACTAAAAGGTGCCAGGACCAGGTTTGAGAAACACTGTATACGGTTAAGGTTAGGATCAGGTTTTTAGGGAAAATCATTTACATTCACTGTAGACTAGAGTTGCATTTATTAGACATTGAGTTGAGCATCTTCAAGGCATCCACAATGGACCATCCAAGTAAATGATGCCAATTATTTATGATTATGATGTGATTAGAGCCACCATTCAGACATGAGGTTTTCTTAGGAATAAAAAAAATTGACTTTACTCCAAATTAGTTTTTGCATCCATTCCTTCCTGCTTTTGAGGACTTTTGCATGAATCCAATATGCCATAACATTCAAAATTCAGTCTAACATTCAGTCTTCTGTCTGCTGTCCAGATCAATGGTATAGAGGTGCAGAATCGGGAGGAGGCAGTGGCCCTGCTTACGAGTGAGGAGAATCAGAATGTATGCCTGTTGGTGGCTCGGCCAGAGATACAGGTAACCAAGCCAGGGGGTTTATACAACCAAAGAATCATAACCCCATACTTTCATGCAGAGAGTATTCACATAAAGTACTTCCCGTTTTTGACATTTTGTTATGGTACAGCCTTGTTCCAAAATGTTTTAAATTTATGTATTCCATCAAAATTATACACACAATACCCCACAATGACAAAGTGAGAAAATGTTGTTTGAAGTTATTAAATCTATTAGAAATAAATAAACACAAAAATATAACATACACAAGTATTCACTGCCTTTGCCATGACACTGAAAATTAAGCTCAGGTGCATCATGTTTCCACTGATCATCTTTCAGATGTTTCTACAGCTTGAAAGGACACCTGTGGTAAATTCAGTTGATTGGACAAGATTTGGAAAGGCACACACCTGTTCATCTAAAGTCCCACAGTAGACAGTGCATGTCAGAGCACAAACCAAGCCATGAGATCTAAGGAATTGTCTGTAGATATGGGGAAGGGTACAGAAGTTTGGAACCACCTGGACTCTTCGTAGAGCTGGCTGCCCAGCCAAACTGAATGATTGTGATAAGATGGCTTTAGTCAGGGAGGTGACCAAGAACCCAATGGTCAGTCTGACAGAGCTCCAATGTTGTTCTTTGGAGAGAAGAGAACCTTACAGAAGGACAACCATTTCTGCAGCACTCTCATCAATCAGGCTTATATGGTAGAGTACCAGAGGGAAGCCACTCCTCAGTAAAGGTCACATGACAGCCCATCTAGTGTTTGCCAAAAGGCACCAAAAGGGTACTCAGACCATGAGAAACAAAATAATTGAACTTTCTGGACTGAATGCCAGGTATTGTGTCTGCAGAAAACCAGGCACTGCTTATCACTTCGCCAATACCGTTGCTACAGTGAAGCATGGTGGTGGAAGCATCATGCTGTTGGGATGTTGTTGTGCAGAAGGAACTGGGAATCTAGTCAGGGTTGAGGGAGAGATGACTGCAGCAATGCACAGAGACATCCTTGATAATAACCTGCTCCAGAGCGCTCTGGACCTCAGACTGGGACAAAAGTTTATCTTCTAATAGGACAACAATACTTTTGTTTTATTATTTTATAAAATTGCAAACATTTCAAACAAACTTCTCTTACTTTGAGGGGAAAAAATTAATTGCGTGCCTTTAGAAATAAGGTTGTAACATAACAAATGTTACACGTGATGTGAAAAATATATGGCTGCACTGTATAACCCCAGCTATGAAACACTGCTAATTTCTGAGTAACCATAAATTTCATATTCCGTTCTGGATCAGCTTGACGAAGGATGGATGGATGATGACAGAAATGATTTCCTGGATGACCTGCACATGGACATGCTAGAGGAGCAGCATCATCAAGCCATGCAGTTCACTGCCAGCATGTTGGAACAGGTAAGATAGTCCATCAAAGACATGTCTGTCAGTGTCCATCACAAGTTATATCACAATTCAGCCACGAGGATTATCAGTGAGTCATATTATGAAATGTTCCTGTCAATCACTGCTGACTAGATAAGCCACTCAAGTGTTTTGTTACTCAAATAATCCTTATCTGATTCTGGCTCTCTGGTGGTTCTGGAGTTCATTTGTATCTTGTTGCAGGGTAGTCATTTCAGTAAAGGCATCTATGGCCGGCCCAAAAGGACTATAAGTCATGTTCTCATTAGGGTGGCAAAATGCCCTCCAGTGTTGAGAAAATGTCACAGAGGAAGCATCTCAATAGAAGAGTTTTTAAGACACCTTACCACAGAACCACAGCTTACCACCATTGCTCTCCCAAAATGTAAACCATCTGTGGAAATGAACACACTCTAAAAAACAGTGTTGACACTGAAAACACATACCTGAGTGGGCAGCAATCTCAGTACCCTGGTATCAACTGGAGGTTATGGGCACCTCAGCCATTAATGCCAGACCTGGGGATCAAATCCCACACCCAATTCTTTAACCTGTAGGAAACAACTACCCCGAGGAAGGCACTGGCTGCCCCTACAATCAGCAACTAATGTTGCTTAGAAATATGTAAAATGCTCAAAATGTATAAAATGACAGAAAATATGTAATATAAGCTTTCTTTAAAGTCTTTTGCAGTGGACAGTCTGTATCTTTAGAAGAAATGGAAGAAGGCAAACCCTTTTTGTCATGCCCACAATATCTTGTTTGCCATTTCTCATCGGCTCATCTTGCTCATAATGACATTTTCTATATTTGTTCTTAGAAGAAACATGAAGAGGATGGAGGCACAACGGATACGGCAACATTGCTTTCACAGCGGCATGAGAAAGACAGCGGAGTGGGTCGCACAGATGAAAGCACCCGCAATGATGAGAGCTCAGAGCAGGAGAACATCTGTGATGACCAGACCAGTGCATCCACCACCTTGGGCAGTCGCCGACGCATAGCTTACAGCCAGGACACACTGGGCAGCAGTGACCTTCCCTTCAGCAGTGAGTCCTTCATATCAGCCGACTATCCTGACGCTGACTTCCTGGGTGACTTCCCAGCTGATGAATGTGAGCGCTTCCGTGAGCTTCTAGAGCTCAAGTGCCAAGTGAGGAGCAGTGGCAGTGCTTCACATCAGGGCCTGAGCTGGCCCAGTATTGGCATAGTCAGTGGGCAGGAGCTTGAAGGAGCAGCAGAGGAAGGAGTGGACAAGGAGCTTGAGCTCCTCAATGAAGAGTTGCGTAATATTGAGCTGGAATGCCTGAGTATTGTAAGGGCACACCGCATGCAACAGCCATGGATGTTGCATAACAGTGGGTTCCGCAACTATAACACCAGCGTCGATGCATCGCGGCGCCATGAGCTGGCAGATATCAGCGAGCTGCCAGAGAAGTCGGACAAGGATAGCTCCAGTGCCTACAACACTGGAGAGAGCTGCCGCAGCACACCACTCACTCTAGAGCTCTCCCCTGACAATTCCTTGCGTAGGGTCGGTGAAGGACCTATGGACGTGGGAGGTGCTGCATTGGGTTCTAGCACCAGAATCCAACAGAAGCCCCTGCTATCACCCGTCCAAGAAGTATCTAGAAGCCGCCCTTCACCTACTGAAGAGTCGGAGGCTGGCCCCCAGCCTGAGGCCAAGGAGCGCAAGGCCCAGCCACGCTCACTTTACAAGCATGCCCACATCCCAGCACATGCCCGACACTACCAGAGCTACATGCAACTGATCCAGCAAAAGTCAGCTGTGGAGTACGGCCAGAGTCAGATGAGCCTGGCAAGCATGTGTCGGGACACAGCTCCAGACCTGGAGCCCAAGATGGAGTGGAAGGTGAAGATCCGCAGTGACGGTACCCGCTACATCACCAAGCGGCCTGTGCGTGACCGGCTTCTGAGGGAGCGTGCACTGCGTATCCGTGAAGAGCGTAGCGGAGGTATGACCACAGATGACGATGCTGCCAGCGAGCTGAAGATGGGGCGCTACTGGAGCAAAGAGGAGCGGAAGCAGCACGCAGTCCGTGCCAAAGAGCAGCGTCAGCGCCGCGAGTTCATGAAGCAGAGCCGCATGGACTGCCTCCGGGAGCAGCAGATCACAGAGGAGAAGAAAGAGCTCAATATCATCGAACTGAGCCACAAAAAGATGATGAAGAAGCGCAACAAGAAGATCTTTGACAACTGGATGACGATCCAGGAACTGCTTACTCATGGGACTAAGTCACCGGATGGCACTCGGGTGTACAACTCGCTGCTGTCAGTGACCACAGTGTGAACGTGGCTTCTGGTGGCTCTCTCTGCTGTACATAGGACACTACTGATTGGGGTATAATATCCTGCCTCGTTCAATGCGGCAATTTGTAAATAAGGATTTAGGAACACCTCTTCTGAAGGAACATTGTGACTGGTGTTGGAGAGAAGGTACATTGTGGGGGGTCTCAGTGATGGACTAAGAATGTGTTTGATAAAATGCTGAATGATTTTTCATATGCTCTCTAAAGCTTTCTACCTTATGCTTGCTTTTTTGAGTAATATGTTATAAAGGAACTATTTTAAAGATGAATAAAGTGCAAAGACCACGTGCCATAAGTAAGCAACCGCCAACATTTATGTTTTTTTTTGTTTGTTTTTTTTTTTTTTGTTTTTTTTACAAGTCATGTTTATCAGTATTTTACCTTTCATGAATACATCTTACTTATTGAAAGTAATACAAAGTATTTAGCTTCAAGGTCAAGACGAAGTACTGTGGAAAGACAATTTTACATTTGTTTTAAAACACCATTGTTTTACAGTTTTCAAGAAAAGGTGCTGTTTTTCTACATTTTATTACAAACAGCTGTTGTGTGTTGCAGCTTTTCAGTGGGTCAAGCCGAATAATGCATTATCTGAGAGCAAGTTCTCAATTTGTTGAACTGTAAATTTGTTTGTGGTGTTGTTAAAAGGTACATCTCTGTGATTTTTTTTTTTTTTGGTTTGTTTTTCACAACAAAATAAAGACCTTGGCACTGTTTAGCTGAAATGATCAGTTAGAGATGCTGTTCTTTTTAGATTCATTAACATGAACCTGAAAAAGGACAAAAATCACAGTATTGGGCTTTGAATCCCAGTAGTTAAGAAGCCTTTTTTGTACCTTTTGTATAGGATTTCATGTATCAATGCAAAATAACACAGCCTAACAAATCCTTAATTAGCAACACAATTTGATGTCTTGTAAAATGAGAGAAATAATAAATTATTGTTTTATATTTGACAAGTCTTTGGACTGAGTTGAGTTGTTGTTTCCAGATATGTCTGTATTTGAACAAAACCTAACAGGTCTAAAGCCGTTCTAACCACTGAAGTGCTGTTTGGAATGTCTTTTTGTGTGCATCTGACATCTCCTGAGTACTTAACCCTCCAGCTGGTGACCCAGCACGGCCCCTATTTCTGCTCATCTGTCTCTGCTAGTGCGTAAATGTGAACTGCAGTGCTCGGGTCACTAGATAGACCTGCAGCTTGTTAGTCTGAAAAGCCAGAACTGTTGCAACTGCAGTCAACTATTCGTCCAGATACACAGTGCCTTGCAAAAACATACACCTCCCTTGGCATTTTTCATGTTTTCCTAACTCATAACTTGGAATTATTTACATCATTTCATTTACAGAACACGCCTACAACTTTGAACATAGTTTTTTTGAGAAGCAAATCTGTGCATAACAATTCACCCCCTAAAGTCCCCTTTTATAGACCCCCCTTTTGCAGCAATTTCAGCTGCCATTCACTTTGGATAAGTCTCTATGAACTTGACACATCATGCCACTGGGATTTATGCCCATTCCTCAGTGCAAAACTGCACCAGCTGCTTAAAGATAGATGGTTTCTGCAGGTGAACTGCAATCTTCAATTCTGACCACAATTGGATTAAGGTCTGGACTTTAACTAGACCATTCCAATACATTTACATACGTTTTCCCTTAAACAACTAGAGTGTTGCGTTAGCAGTATGCTTTGGGTCATTGTCCTGTTTGAAGGTGAACCTCTTGCTGAAAAACACCCCTACAGAATGATGCTGCCCCCACAATCTTTCACTTTTGAAGTGGTGTTCTAGGGATGATGAGCTTGGTTTTGGGATGATGAGCTTGGTTTTGTGCCAGATGTTTTCCTTGGTGGTTATAAAGTTCAATTTTGGTCTCATCTGTCCAGAGCACCTTTCACCTTACATTTGGGGAGTCACATGCCTTTTGACAAACTCAAAGTGAACCTTGTCTGTAAGAAAAGGCTTTGTTCTGGCCACTCTTCCATAAATCCCAGCTCTATGTACTGTACAGCCTATTGTGGTCTTATGGACATATACTCCATTGCCTGTATGGGATCTCCGCAGCTACTTCAGGGTTATGTTTGGTCTCTATGCTGCCTCTCTGATCAATGTCCTCCTTGCCTGGTCTCAGAGTTTTGGTGGACAGCCGTCTCTTGGCAGGTTTGTTATGGTATAATTCTTTCCATTTGATCATATTGGATTTCCTCCAATAAAATGGAGCAAATGAAGTCAACACATACACATTTTGCTACAATGTCATTTGGGCCTTTTAACCAGAACACATTTGAACACAACTGAGGTGTGAAATTGGACTGCAGAGCAAGTTTCAGAGGTAAACCAGACTGTGTTCTTTTTATGATAACTATTTAATTTCAGAGCAGGGAGGTTAAAGCAATTAGGCATGAGAGGCTGTGTCTGATCAAATCCACTATACAACATGGAGCAAAACTGCCATACCCATGATAAAACCCCTCAAAAGCCTCAAGTTGCTTATTGCTTTTATAAACTGGCAACAGTATAAAGTCTAAAATAGATGTTAGTATTAATAGAAATAAACAGTCACTATGTGCTTTGTTTAACCTGCCTGTAATGTTCCACTCTAAGGAACAAACAATAATATGCCCATGTCAGATTATTGTGCATGTTCAACCATCTGAAAATAGTTTTTTCCATAAACATTGTGTTTAGCTCAATTAATATTAATTTAATCAACATTTAGAGTAATCAGTGTTTAGCTTTTTATTTAATGGAGAACATCTAGACATTCTTGCAAGTGATGGAGCCATCATTTCACCCTGACCCTCACGATTTGATTCATCACTTTCAAAATATATATTAATTTTTCTTTACATGTTCATTACATTATTTAAGATTAGCAGAAAAAAAAAACACATTAGATAGAGTGTTTAATTGAGAAGGCAGTACTTAATAGACTTCATATCAAATTACTGCCACAATGACCATGCTTATTTCCACTATTGGTTCTGTGTGGCAAAAAGCTAATAGTGTTATGTCCCTTTCCCCAAATTGAGGCTAGATTGTATTGCTCCCAATGGATGTCTTAAATGTAAACCAAAAGTCATGGGACAGGAACTCGTTATTGTGTCCCATGGGTTTTGACATACCCCATGGAAGGTAAAGAATGCTGCTTTGACCTGCAGGATATGTGTGTGGGGCTCCTGCATTGAATGTGGATGGGATTTCTGCCAGGGCCACAATATTACCTAGATGCCACTGGTCACGATCATTACCATCTGCTGCATTGTCCACTGTGGGGGGTAATGCCTTCTAGGATGTATTTCCTGAACACACGACAGTGTATTGAGGAATGCTAAATGACTACAGAAATGGAATGTCCTGCTCAAATATCATGACTCGTTCAATCTCTAATTCACATCACCTTGCCATGAGCACACTGGCCAATGTTCAATCTCGCACACAACAACATAACTCACAACTTATACGGGTGTGCGCATTCCCAACCCATCACCTGAGGTAACACTCGATGATCCATTTACATTCTCCTATCCAATGACTTATCATACCATGGTTCTTTAGTGAAGGCAGTGGTCCTGTATATAGGACCATGGCAGTACAGAGGACTGTTTGAATGCTTGAATGCTTTGTTGCCTTATTCTGGCAACATTTCTGGACAGATCCAATGGATCATTTTGAAATTATCATTTATACAGTCTCTTATATAAAATCTGTAGTTTTATGTTTTCTTATTTGGGATTTGTAGAGCACAACTGTGAACAATTCTGTAATGAAACACATCAGAAATCTGACAGACTTGAGAACATATTAAAAACTCTTGGGAATATGTTGAATGAATAAATGAATGAATGAATGAATGAATGAATGAATATTACTAGAGATTTTGTGGATTTTATGTGTTATTTATATTCTAATATCATTGCTGTCATGTAAACCTCTTGTAATTCATTTGAACTGTCCAACGGTTTGAATGTTTGATTGGACAAATAGAAATGCTTAATTCCAAAATAGAAATATTTAATTCCAAAAGACTTAATGAGGTCCATTCCAAGTTAAGAAGGTTTTTTCCTTCTCCTGAAAAGTACCCATTTTGGAGATTCAAGGTTCAGTTTTTCTCTAAGTGCGTATTTGAGGTGTTTTTTCCAAGCAAAAGGTTGTTACGTGCATATTCACAGTTTGGTTTTTGTAACCAAAGCACATTGGAGAAACTGTTAGAACTGGTTTAGAAGTGTTTAGGGAAAGCTTTGGCAGCTGCATCTGTATCTGCAAGACTGTAAGGGAATATGTAAGCCTATGCTAATACAAGAGACATGGTGGATCCTTTTCTCTCTGTGTCCACTGGATTGTAATTGATTGCTCTTCCACAGGGTTGACGTAGACCAGTGGCTGTGATTTATGTCCCCAGAGAAGGCTATGCATACACATTCACAAATATCCACACACACAGTGCTTTAATAGGAGATAACGGCACACCATGCAAGGAAAACAAATGTCCGTCCACAATCAATTCTGAAATGGCCCCTTCTCCTGATGCAGGTGGAGATTGCTTTGATCGTGCTCTCCAGTTTGTCGCGTCCCATTTATTTCCATATTGGAAATGAATTAAACCAGGCAGCGTGGGAAGGCCGTGCTGGGAGCTTGTCTCATTTGTTTAAATGCCACAGCAGAAGAATGGAAAAGGCTCGCAAGCAAACTGCCTGTTGACCGATAAGGCCAGTGTTTGGGTTTCCTGGCACATGCTCAGGCTTACATGAGGAGATGAGGTTAAGGGGCTGATTTTATTGTTCGGAATGAGAAAATCCCAAGTGGATGGCTTTCCTTTCTCAGACAGACAGTGCTGATGGAAAGACCTGCATTCAATTCAGGCTTGTAATGTAATTGATCTTACACTGTTATGCTGTTTTTAGTATGTGCCGTACTCATAAGGCTACATGACTTTGATGGCAATGGTCAAATCAGGGATGCACCAAGTATCTGGCAACTGAAAAGCACTGGCAAAGCAAGCACTTGAAAAAACAGAAATACATTTAGGCTATTTAAAATATGCAATGCTGAAAAACGTGAGTAATGAAAGTAAAAGTAATGAAAACCTGTGAAATAACAATGTGTTCTGTGTTTTTTTATCGACAAAACATTCCAGTGGATCCCTAGTACATATCCAATCCATCCTAAAACCCCTTTGACCTACAAGTATGTCTTGAACTAACCCAATATCCATATAAGTCATATTAAGATTAAGTACACATTGCACAACAGTACAACATAATTCAATGGCAGACAGACCTCTACACCAGAGATCTTCCAATCCGGACCTTGAGTCTAGGAGATTTTCATTCCTGAACTTTGTAATCCTTGGTAGGCTACACTACCTCCTTCAAGTAAGATGGAGGAACCAACTCCACATGGGGCCCAGGTATCGTTTGCCTACTGAAAACCATGATCATCTTTTGTAAAGCATTAGTAATGAGTAAGGTACTGATATTCTCTGACTGGACAATGAAGCACTCTGGATAAGGACATTGGATAAATGGCATAAATGCACAAATTACATAACACGAGCCTTTAATAATAATTTAGGGGAAGCGTGATCATCATCTCACCCATTTACTGTCTCTAGACTGGATAACCATTTCCTTGTTTTAAACTGAATCTTTATTAACCATCCAACACAGAGAAGAACAATCACAACTATAGGCAGATCACTCTTATGGAGTCTTTTTTTTCTGCTTCTCATGTCCTGAAAGACAGTTTAGCTTCATCTTTAGATGAATATTAGATGCTTCTAAATCAAGGCAGGGGGAGAACAGGGCCTTCATTAATTTTATGGGGCCCCACGCAAAGCGGTCCGGCTCTGGCTATATAGAAACATTTTTCCTCAGAGTGTAAAACCTCCAAAGGCCTGATGATAAACGATAAACAATAAGCCCATTTATCTGTAATGTAGCACATTTCTCTTCGCATATTCATTATATGGAATTTGGGGTTTTAATGGATCCATTATAATGGGTTTTGCAGCCATGTATTAATAGTTTATTAATAATATAGGAGAGGATGCACTCAAACGAGTAAATGTTAATCTTGGGAGAGATCTGAGTTGCTTTTTCAATATTGTACACTTTAATTCACTCAATAGATATAATTGAAAATTATGAGCTGCGCTTCAAATCAAAACAATTGCATTCAGTTTTCTTATTAAACTGATTAGGTCTGGTTTTAAATTAATCTGATCTAGTTTCCTGTTCTGCAGATGAAATATGTGGCCTAAACTGAGCCACCAAACATCTATCCGGAGTGACCAAAAAAGTAAAGACATCAATAAAGATAAAACTGTAGGGCTCGTGGATGCTCAGATTTCAGCACATGGAGAAAGACTGTAAACTCACTTGATGTTAATTACAGGTTTCAAATGCCAAACAAAACCACCAGCAACAAAAAGCCCAAAGCAATCCATGTTCTCTGTTAATGTGCCTGACATTAGATTTGAGGACCTGTCACATTTGGATATTTCATGTTTTCAGTCATGAATGCCACTAGGACAAGGACTTTTAATGTGGTGCACACCTTAAGACAGCCTCTGCCCCCAGATGTTTTGGCGGCATTTATGTCACTTTGGCCACGTGTCCGACGGTGCATTCCCATCTTGAAGAGATATGAACCAGCTTTACTTTGTGAGGTGTTTTCATGTGAGTGAGATTGAACACAATGGCCAGCATGCTTGGGCAAGGTGTCACGTGTGTACCATGAACACACCATAGAACACAATTCCACCTACAGTGAAAAGTGCAGTGACCACCAACTTAATGATCGTGACCGGCAGCATCTGGCAATTTTCCGTGCGAACAGACACTGGCAGAAATCACATCCACATTCAATGCAGGAGTCCCACACATATCCCACAGGTCAATGCAGCATTCTTTTGTTTTCGTGGGATATGGGAACGCAAGACCCAGCAGAGTGTCATTGTTAACACCCTGACACCACACACAGCGCCTCACCTGTGCTCATGAGGTTGTTAACTGGACCCTAGAGGACTGGCATGTGGTGTGGTCTGATGAGTCACGGCACCAATTGTTTCAGGCTGATGGACCCCAGCTGTCAACAAGGGCCCATGCTGGCTGGTAGTGGTTCCATAATGGTGTGGGGGTATATGCTCATGGCATGGGTTTGAGCCACTGATCCACCTAAACACATCATTGATCATTGCCTGCTACATTTTACTTCTTAGTGACCATTTGCAGCCCCTCATGCACTCCCTGTACCTCCCACAGGACCATGAAGGATAAGCAGGCTAATGCACCATGCCATCAGGGGCAAGTATGATGCATTCCTGGTACACATGTGAAAATGTGGATCTAAGAACATGAAATGCCCACACTTTGGAAATCTATCTGGGATACTGGTACAAATCATTTGCAGTCAATAACTGCCTGAAGTCTGGAACCCAGAAATGTCACAAAATGTTGAGTTTCCTCTCTTTAGATGCATTACCATGTCTCTTTGCCGCATCACCATTCAGCTGCTGCTTGTTTGTGTGTCTTTCTGCTTCAGCTTTCTCTTCAGTACGTGAAAAGCTGCTCAGTTTGGTTGAAGTCAAGAGAAAGTTTTTAAGTTAACTTCAAAAGCACACCTCTTTTACATGCATAGTCCTTAAGTGCACCAAATGGGGTTCTTCTACAGCATCACTCAAAGACCCTTTGTGGGCACCTTTATTTATAAATGCACCTATATAAGTGTGCCACTGCTTGTTGAAAGTTGACCTTATGGGTCTGGATCTGAGTAGATTACTGGAGACGTTCAGCGTTTCCAAACAAGATCTTCAATCATGGAAAATTCTGTTCAAATCATTAGCAGTTGCTTGGGGAAAGTGGTGACATCTGATTTTAAAATGGCAGCAAGTCTTGAAAACAATTATTCTTCTATTTCACATCACTTTGCCTTGGTCACATGCAGAAATCACAATTAGCATATTCATGAATCTTGTGGTTTCAGAAAAAGCAGAGGCTTGGGTTCTTCAGTGTGCTATAATGCTTCTTGCCAGGTTATTAATTAGGTACCATTGCTGCAATTCTTCTGAGGCATGTCACCATCGAAATTCATTACAGCAATGGGTGACCAGTAAAATCCTGTTAGAAACAATCGCATAAACAGGATAATCAAATCCAAGTGCTTAGTGTACTGAATGAAAAACCTGTGTTACAACCCTGTTATCACAGAATGCAAGAAAGGTGGAGGAAGATTTATGACTTCATTTTGATTAAATATCATAGAAATGTTCTATGGAACTTTTAACTTGTTAACCTAAGAGCCAAGATGGTTGAATGTCCTTGATTCAGTGGAAGCTTGCCGGCTGTCCATCAAGTCACGTTCATGAATTCTGAGGAGTGGCATTTCAATATACTCACAGTGGTATCATTTATGGGAGTCTTCTCCAAAACATTTAAATCATCTCTGAAGTAGGACAGCAATAACCAGAGGCGGAGATGTTTAATCTGGATTATTGAGAGACCGCCTTGAAGATTAAGTGGCTCCTAAAGTTCTTATACACAATGAGAGAAGGTTTGCGTTCATCTGCTCCTCAAATGGTTCTTCTGAAAGTCAAAGGTATTTATTAGGGTTGTGCATTACAAAGCAATGTTCTGCATTTTTCAAGATGTGAACAAACCTAGCAACCACCTGGGAGAGACCATAGTAACCAAATAGGATTCCAGTAGCAACCATTTAGCAACCTCTTAACAGTGCCATATCAACAGCATAGCTACTACATAGAAGTGAGACCCACTTAAGATGTTCAACCATTCTGTGATTTCTTCTGGAAATGTGCTTTTCTAGTTATGATTTTCTGTATTTGTGGAATAACAGCCTTTTATTCTTTATTCTTATTGCTGTCTATAAAATGAAAAGTTTAGAGACCTTTTTGTGTCTTTTCATGCCTTTTCATTTTCTTTGTTTAACAAAGATAAACATGCATCTGCATTCATTCAATATCAGAGTCTCTTTGCACTAGCTTCCACTATTTATCAAATCAATATCAGCAAACACCCTGCAGTTAATAAAGGATGTCCCTTGTGTTGTGTTTCATTAGACCTTTGTACCAGAAATCCATAAAACATGTATCACGTTTATTTTTTTTAGTCAGTTTGTAAATTTTTAACCAGTGGATCAGAGTATTAATTAGAAAGGATCTACAAAAGAACAATCTCATATTGGGTTTTCATTTACACAAGTGCTTCCTTTTCTGTCACATGCTCTTCTATTGAAAGTTCAGGAGAATATTCTGTTTTGCTTACCAAAAGCATGGCTGTAGTTTCAAACAAAACCTATCTAGACTGCAAACTCAGCAGAGTAGAGTAACATCAATGCAATACAATTCAAGCGGCAATTCATAGCTCTGCAATGCTGAAGAAGTACCGTATTTTCTGGACTATAAGCCGCTACTTTTTTCCACACTTTAAACCATGCGGCTTATAATGAATTGTAGTTTTTTCTACTTATATATGTTATTTTCCAGGTTTTTTTTTAACTTTGTGGGTGCAGCTTATATTACAGTGCGGCTTATAGTCCGGAAAATACGGTAGTCATTTAAATCTTTTCTACAACACTCCACTGAAACCCCAAAAGTCGTGGGACAATCATGCCAAAGTCATGTCTGTCATGCGCATGACTTCTGCCATGTCCTATGGATGTTAAAGAAATCTGCACCTGCAGGACGTGTGGGAATTGTTCACAAGGACAATTTTAGTCAGAAGCCGTCATTACCATTACCATTACCATCCACCGCACTGTCCCCTGTAGGTGGTAATTTCTTAGGATGTATTCCTGGAACATCCATGACACTAAATGCTCAAATTCGACTATATATGCAACAAAATTTCACCCCCAAAGTAACATTGACAAACGTAATTTACATTTAGTACATGATTTATGACTCACAAGAAGAATCGAAGATGAACTGAGAACACAGCATGCTGTATGCATTAAAAAGCTTCTTTTAATGGATGCAGGCATAACCAGTATGAATTTCACATTCTACAATACGTTTAGGTTAAAGTGCCATTTTTCCATTTAGCTCCAGAGGGCTAAAACACTAGTTATAGTTTAAGTATGAGAGGGTGGAGCTAAACTGTTGTACACTAAATAGGTGGATAATAGTAAATATGTTGTTTTTTTCTATATGTTTTCATAAATTATATGTATGCTTTAAGAGTTTGATCACTCTGTTCTGTAAAGAGTTTTAGCCACATGTTCATTTTCAATTGTTTTGTATAAATCACATTGCAATCACACATTGCACTGCATGATACTAATAAGAACCTTATACTGTATGGAACTGTACTTAATACAAGCAAATGTATGGATTGTGGACAAAAGTGAACTTAGCTTATACAGGTTCCTCTATACTAACAGAATCATCTGCTTGTTAATTGACACCAGTTTCGTTGAATGTCTCTTAAACTGACACTTAAAGAGACCTTTAATGAAAGACTACTCTAAAAAAAAAAAGCTGTATGGCACTTCAACCCTTTTCCCACCATCATTGTGACACTATGCCATTTTGGTCTTTGTCCCACCAGCTGAAGCACATGCTTGACACTGACCTTTTCCTTCTGCATATCTCTCACACACAAGTTTCAGTGGCAGTGCTATAGATAATGTGACTAGACGTTTAGACACCTGGACAGAATAGTTCTCACCTGCAACCTGGTGAAAGTGGAGCAGCAGAAGCTGTAGCTCATGTGGATTGAACTCTGAATTTAGGCAAGACAATGCAAGGTTACTTATATAGCACCTTCACACAAGGATAATCACACAATTCAAAAAAACAGATAGTTACAGCTTACAACACCCTCAGATTTAGCACCGTTTGCAAGAATTGTTTCACAAAGAAGAAAAGAAAAAAGAAAATAAGGGACATGAAATTAATACAAGGTAAAAAAAAAAATTGACAAAATATCACAAAACTATGCATACTTTCAAGAAGTCAATTTGTTTGTTCAGCTGTTGGTTTATAATAACTGAATTAACAGTTTCTAATTTCATCCATCATTTTAAAATGTTATCATCACCCATGGAGCCGCACAGTGTTCAATTTTAGAGCCTTTTTTGTTGTTACCTCAAAATGATGTCACTAGAAACATTATTTGTATTTAATTATTCATATTGTTAAGAAACATTTGAATCCATAGCTATTTAATTTTGCATCAATGAAACAGTTTTTTATTAATTGATCTTTTTTGTTGTTGTCTCAATTTTCTATTTTAATTAGGGACAGTTAACAGCCCTAGATTAAGCACAAGAATGTTTGACCATTACCTCTTAATGTCGTCCAGGAAAATAGATCTATTTAATTTATTTGATTCTTTACTTAAATATTGAAATGTATCTAATGCTGTTTCACCCATTTGGAGCAGCACTGAGCCTTGAGTAGTCCAGTCTGTTTACTTTATTTGGGAAATGTTGGAAACATAAGTGACAGATCAAACAACATATTTTTTTCTGGCATGTTAAATTATTATTATTATTATTATTATTATTTGTATAATTAGTTGTTGTTGTTGTTGTTTGACTACTACTTGAAATTCCAATCAATGTGTATAAATCTCATCCTTATGGTTTATACACCTCAACACAAGATACTACTCTAAATGGTTATGACATTTTTACCATCATCAAAATTATATATAAAGCTCGCTGGTTCACTGGTGGGTTTGGTTCTTCATCAATGAACCATTTCATTCCCTTTCTGAATGACTGTTTACCTCTCAACCACTGAATTAAGCAGACATTGAAAAAAAATCTGATAAAACGGACTTGATTTGAGTGGTTTCTGTATAATCAGTCATTCAGTTTGTTAACATAAAAAGTTGAGAGTACATGAGGGTGGTTGAAGGTGTTGCATAAATCACCGGGCCTATGCAATCACACTGCATATGATTACTGACAGAACCTCATTAAAGGCTTGTCATATTGCTTGTGATTAATTGTACTTTCAAGAATGACAAGCCCCAGCACCACCAAAACACCAGTATCCACTTACTACTATGAGCTAATGCACGGTTACTTCACTGATTGATGTTTCTGCTGGTGTTATTTTCCATCCAATTGATCCCAACTAACAAGTAGTAAAGAGACTTTTATCTAAATGATGTTAGAATGAATAAACCTTTGCTATTAACAGTGTAAATAAATTAGCATATCATTGCAGTCATGCAAAAACCTTGCATCTCTATTTTTGATGTTTTTTTTTTTTTTTTTACTTTTTGACAAAGTGAATCTATCAGGTGTTCTTTACATTCTTGATGGATGGACCAACAAAAATGCTTCAAAATGTATTTAAAATTATTTTATTATTTAAAAATGAATTCCATACTGGTTAAATGTGAGACGAAATTAAAAGCACTGCCTAGACTGGTCTAATGTTGTGAATTTGCACAGATAAATAGCAAGCTATTGGTTTTCACTCCACTAACAAATTGCTTTCGCTGACCTTTGATCTTTCCATTTGCTTATTTGCAAATGTCTGCTATTTCACATTGTTTATGACTTTGCATTGAAGTAACTAAGCAGCAGGGCTGCCTCCGTAAAGTGCAAGTTCAGCATTCTTTACTTGGTCAGCACAGAACTTAGAACAGATGAGGAGAGTGATTGTGATTGACCTACATTGGCTTGTGCATCACATTTTACACCCAGATAAAAATTTCTGGTCAGTTATGAACATTTTAATTTTGATACTCAATATTCAATATCTCCAGGTTCCAGTTATGTTTAAGATTAGGGAAAGGGTTAGGTTAAGTCTAGGTTATGGTTAGACTTAGAGTTATGGATAGATTAGGTCACGTTGAGTACAGGTTAAAGTTAGACTTTGGGTTAGATTAAGTGATGGTTAAGGTTAGGGTTAGGGCTAAGATAATGAAATTACACTGATTGTTTTGTAACACTGTGTGTTGTTTTGTAATGTCTGTGTGTACACATAGTCTAACATATGTATTTGTACACTGTAGCTAGTATGTTTTTTAGTAGCATGGATACGTTTTAGGGCTTTTGCTTTTCTGTTTGTTACTTCAAGATAACATCTTTAGGAAACATGGCACATTAAAGTTATGCTGATGGCACGCAATTCTTTATTTCTAGTTTTAAGAAACATTAAAATGCATATCTATTTGATTTATTATTAATTACATTATCGCTTTTATATTCAATTAATCGTTGAATCGTTAATCTTAGGGATAGTTACCAGACTTAGATTAAGCCTAAGAATAGATAACAATATCAAGACAATAAGGATTTACCATGTAATCCAGAAAAGTGGACCTTTCATTTATTTGATTAGTTATGTAATCATAATGGAAATGCTCGAGTGCTGTTTTTGGCTATTTGAAGCTACATTCAGTCTTGGGTACTCCGCATATATTTATTTTTTATGGGAAATCTTGGAAACATAAGTGACAGATCAAACAACATTCTGTCTAGTGTCCAAATTTCCCAAGAAGACATAGCAGTTCAGCTTCAGTTCTAACCACAGGCACCCCCGTGTTGGAACTGCCATGGAAGTGAGAAGTCCTCTTTCCCCTTCCCTCTGGTATCTGTAATTGGACCAGTTTGTACGGTTGGACAAGCATTAAAATAGGGTGACCACATGTCCAGATATGAGAGAGAGAGAGAGAGAGAGAGAGAGAGAGAGAGAGAGAGAGAGATATGTAATGTAATGTAATTTTATTTGTAGAATATAGACTAAATATATTCATACTATTCATACTGTAATCATACAATAAATAAAATGATTTATTGAAAACTGAAAGAAAGAACTATCTGAAAGAAATAATAATGCTTTTTAAATTCAGGTAGATTGTGTAAAACTTGGTCTTCCGTCAATTAGATATACATGGCTAGATTTTATCATTTAAAGATTATGGAAAACCCCTTCTGATCTACTTTAACTGTGTATTTAAACACAGTCTGTTGGAAATGTTTGTTCCTCTAGCTGGCAAATGCACAAAGATGCCAGATAGCCAACATTCCTGCTAGGAAGCCAAATATCACATCTGATTTGGTCTTGGACCATAAATGGCTGTGATATCAACATCAAGCATGTTCACACACAGAGATGAAAACATATGACAACAAAAGAAAATACCAGTATACTGAGTTGTGTATATAGAAGCTGCAAACCATGTTGTGTTTTTTCATTTGTGTCCATATCTGTGGATATGGCATTATTTATTGTTTGATGTACGAGTAATGATATATGAGTAATGCAAGCTGGGTATTGTCAGAAATGAAAATTGATGGATGAAATTACAAAAGCTACATGGATGAATTCTGTTTAAACCTCAGTGAGGATGAGAATATATTGTAATCATAGTGTTTGGCCAGAATATGTCTTTTAAATCTAGTAAGTATATCTGATATATTATCAGAATCAGAACAAGAATTAGTTTATTCATCCCAGAGTGAAATTGTTTCTTACAGCTGCACTCATCTATATAAAATATAAAAATAGAATAATAAAATAAACATAATAAAAAATAACAAAAGAATAATCATAATAAATAAAAATTAACTCTTTGGACATTTATACTTGTTAAAAAACTTATGAAAAAGCCAATGGCTATGATAATAAATAAATATGAACATACAGTTTTATTGCACAGATAAGTAAATTTAACAAATTGCACAAGTGAACCATAGTGGTTCAAAGTGGTCACCCATTAAGTGAGGAGTAATAGAGTTTGATGGCCACAGGTAGGAATGACCTCCTGTGGTGCTCTGTAGTGCATTTTGGTGGGATGAGTCTTGCACTGAAAGTGCTCCTGCATCTCCTCACTGTTTGAAAGCATGGGTGGGAGTCGTTGTCCATAATGGCCTGCAGTTTAGACAACATCCTCCTCTCCAACACTGTCCTCAGAGAGTCCAGCTCAACTCACACAACATCACCAGCCTTACGGATTAGTTTGTTGAGTCTGTTGGCGTGTGTCGCCCTCAGCCTGCTGCCCCAGCATGCAACAGCATAGAAGACAGCACTCGCAAGACCCATAAAAGATCCTGAGCATCATCCAGCAGATGTTAAAGGACCTCAGGCACATCGGAAAATAGAGGCAACTTTGGCCTTTCATCAGTGTTCTTAGCCCAGTCCAGTTTATTGTCAATATGTACTCCCAGATACTTATACTGTGTCCACTCTGAGTCCCCTGATGGTTACTGATGTCACCAGTGTATTGTTCCTCCTCAGATCCACCACTAGTTCCAGCTCCAGATGATTCAGCTTGCACCTTGTTACAAAGTCCTTCAATGTTTCCCTGTACTTGTCTTTATCACCCCTGCTGATACATCCAACTACTGCAATTCTCTGTGCATTAGCTGAAGTCTGTGGTGTAGAGGGTGAAGAGGAAGGGAGAGAGGACAGTTCCTTGTGGGGCTCCATGGTTGGTAACCACGCTGTCTGACACACAGTGCTGTGGGCGTATATACTGTGACCTGCCAGTGAGGTAGTCAACAATCTGGGACATGAGGAGGGCGTCTACATGCATCTGTTAACTTGTCACACAGGAGAGCAGGCCAAATGGTATTGAACGTGAGAAGTCAAAAAATGTGACCCTCGCTGTGCTGGCTGGCATTAATATGGGCAGTGGAATCTGTCATAAACATGCACAATTAGGCAAATCACTAGATACAGTTTTATGAACATAAAGAAGTTAAATAACTTAGGATGCATTTTTCACATCCCAAAACAGGGCGTATGGTCACCCTTACATATATCACCTAGATTCAAGTCTGTTTTTTTCCCCTTTAAGTAAAAATTGGTTTTCAACTTTATACAACTTGCTGGAGCTCACGCTTCCTATAACATTGTTAAGAGGAGCTAGATTAGTCTTTAAATCCATCTTAACTGTCAGTTACTGACTTTCACTGCAGTGTCAAGGGTAACCAACCAAGCTTGTCATCCTAGACTTGTAAACATATAGTATGACCATGCTGGGCAACGTAAATCCCACCTAAACATCTGTGGAATTTGTCTTTTAAGGGCACCAAAAAGTGACCATACCCAGACAAAGACATTTGTAGTGCTTCATGATAGAAACTGAATGGTCTTTCAGCAATGAAACAATGCTCAGCCAACATTTTGCCTGAATTTATAGCTGCCCTTGTCTTTGGTTACTGTCAGGGTGTAAGAGATGTACTGCTCTTCTTTGAGTGTTCTTGCCAAAGACAGGATTCAAATGGTAATCTCAGAGTTCACCCATGGGCTGTTGCACACATTGCAGTGGAGCTCTGTTCAAATTCATTGTCTTCAGTCATTTCACACTACTAGTTACTTCTGTCAAGGCCTGAAAGGGTATTTTGGCCATGAATATGTTTAAAACTTGCATATCGAATGTGTTTGATCCTAGCCTGAGAGAGAATTCCTAAGAAAGATTCTCATGAATGTCTTTTGGAACGCCGATACTGGATATTGATCGATAGGAGCAGAACGAGATTACAAATCTCAGCACATGGTCATGCAATGTTCTGTGCAGGGTTATGGGAAAAAGCTATGCAGCTTTTCTGAGCAATATTCATGCCTTAACCAGAAGCAGAAGATTATTAGAGTTAATTTTCAGATATTATGTATCAAAAAGCCAAACCTCTGGCTTCTGGATTTTTGGATGGGTTACTTTAGCTCTTGAAAGTGCAGACAAATGCTTTCAGCACACATTTATTTGTCTCTCAGTGGATGAATCTGGACCTTGATGCATTACATTGTCATTTGTATTATTGTGAAACTGCATGATCCAACTATACATCACCTCAGGTTGTATAAATTCTCCTTTAGGATTCTTTGATGTTGATAAACCCTTTCAGCTTGTCCCAGAACACATGAGCATCCAGATACTTTTAGCCAGTTTGTTATCAGTGTTGTTCTTGCTTCTTTAGAATGTAAAATGGCTTTGTTCAGAGAGCTAGCGCAATCTGATTTTCCAGCAAATCAGATTTGAGTGATCTTAAAAATACAGCTGCAGGTTTCTTAGGGTGATGCTGAGGCAGTAGACTATTACTGTCTACTGTCAACAATAAATATTCTCTCAGCTTCAAAAGACTCTACTTGAGTTTAAGAAACATTTGAAGGTAAGAAAATCACCACTGAATACATAGAAAGGAGCTAGGATTGCTGTATGATTAGCTGACAAAACCAAAAATGCAAAGAATGGATTTGTATTGTTGTGAAAAACACTGACAATTTACGTTGCAAAAATGAAAGTGCAAGAACATGAGAACACAGTACTATTGAGATCTTAGCTATGGCTACCACAGGAGGGTTTACATACCTCATAACCAAACCGAATAAACAAATTGTTTATCAAATTGGAACTAGGATTGGACAATTTTACTCGCCTCTTTTTCTAAACACAGAACCAGAGGCAGATTAAAAACGTACAGGTCTGACCAACGTCTTCTGCAACGGCACAGTGTCAAGAACCGGCGGACAGAACAGATGACTAATGGTGCAGAGGTAAATGCAGAGGTTGAAGATTTAATAATAAACAAACTAAACACACTGACAAGACTGACTGAAACTAAAACAGGACATAGACTAACAAATGCAGCAACAAACAAACACTGACAACATTCACCAACAACATTTCCAGGGGACTGAAAAAGACAGGCTGGGACAGCAGGTCTTAAATACAACACAACATTAGACACACCTGAAGCCACTGATTACAAAGGGGCTGGGTCACAGATGAGACAGAGATGGTAAGGGGCGGAGCAAGGGAGGAGACAAGGACAAAATAAACAGAACAAGACAGGAAGACACAGGTGAACAGGACTGACATGTGACACACAGAGCTGAAATTTGCAGTGAATCATTTGTTCTTACTGGCAAGTCACCGACTGACACATTCTTGGTAAATGTGTTCTTGAGTATTGGAATGCAACTTGGGCAATGGATAATAACATCAGGCAAGAACTCACAAGAGTGCATATTGAGAAACAGCCACAATATATTAGACTTGTTTGTTGAGGATGTTAAAATTGGTACGTGGTGTTTAGAAACAGAGGATGGATTCTTGTGAATTTGTCGTTATTGAATATGTTGCTTTTTCAGTAACCAAAGGTAACTGAAAGTAGTCTGATTACATTACTTTAAAATAGTAATCCTGTGGGTTATGTTACAGTTACATTTTACTCTCAAATGTCATTTCAATGGCAACTAACAAATATCTGAGAAAGTATGACTATAATCTGTAACAACTCAATCAGATTTCAGAATCAAATTTGCCTGAATTAGACAGTAGATTAAAGGAATTGCTTTTTGTTGTCTTATACTGAGACTACTACATACATTACATGTCAAATGACAAATGTGCCTAAAAGCCTAAAATATCAGATGAAGCAAATACTTCTATGGCACCAGACTTTCAACTGCAAGAATATATCAGCTTAATGCAAGCATTTCAGAAATCGACCCATGCGAGACTGTAGTACGTCAAGATTTGTGTGTCTCACTCGATTCAGTTTATTGAGCATTCAACCTACTAATGGCTCTCTCGGGCAATGATGCAACGCTGAGCAGTAAAGCTTAGAGCTGGACACAAGGATTTAAAGATGAGCTCAGAAGCCGACATGAGTGCTAAATCCAGGAGGTTAGTCAGAATCAATCTGCACACTGTAGTTAAAGGTCATTGAGTTGGTCTTTACCTGTCAGTGCCATTACTATATTGGATTTGCGGTTATGATGGAGATGCAATTTCACATGGCTGTAATGATGGAATCTGTGTCCTGTCCACTGCATCTTGTGATAATGTCATATTACAAGCTCTTCTCTTTGGATACACAGAGCTGTAGGTCACTGCAAGCACAGCAATAATCAAGCTATCAGTGCTGTAATTCAAAAGTCACGTCCAGTGTGTCATCAGTAGATGCTGGCATTCAACTGGATTCATTTGGTCAGATCATTGAACTGCAGAAGACTCATTTTTATTATTCATTGCTTCTTCTCAAGTCAAGAGTCTCTACTGTCCAGGGAAGACTTTCATCCACACTTTGGAACTCAGTTGGAATTAAGGTTGGTTTAACTGTCTAAAACTGACCCAGAAACTATTGTTTCAAGATAATTAATGTTATTTGTCTCATTTGTGAATGGACATAAAGTTTTGGCTTATCAGTGTGTGCATGTGTGTATATCATGAGGGACCACTTGAGGTAAAAATGTTTTGAATACTATATATTTCTCTATTTTTAAAAAATCCAGCTCCAAATTAGTGACAGAAGGAGAAAAGCATGTAAAATGTGAGCATATTATTATTATTATTATTATTATTATTATTATTATTAACAAAAAGACCCATTTAGGGATAGAAAAATGACCATTTAACCATTGAAATGGCTCCTCAAGGGTTCACGATTCTATAAATGACCGTTATCTTTATTCAGGAAACTTTTAGGAACTGGTTTTATTAAAGATGTACAGTGTGTGTCTGTGGTCTGACTAGTCACAGAGAAAATCTCTTCAATCACTTTTCCGGCATTATATGGAACTGGCTGGCCTGAGGCTTTTCACGCACACCTCTCTGTTACCTGTGTCAGGGTGAAAATTGGCCAAATTGGCCCTTTATTAGTCTCCTATTCACACATTTTACTGCCAGCAGCAAAGAGCATTAAGCCTCCCACAAAATGGCTGCTAAAAGCCTTGTCAGTGGAGCAGTCCCTGCGCTGGTATTAGCCTGAGAGGCTGGGAGGACATCTGTAAAGAGAGCAGCCATGGCACAGCATCCACGAGAGTCAATTAAAGCACTTCATTAGGCTGTAATACTCTAGTGGAACCACAGACTCGCCCTCCAAGTAATGGCCCCAGTCAGTATGAGCAATGCTTTAGACTACAGCCATGCCGGTTCTGCACCGCAGCTGAGATGTGTGGTGGGACTGGAGAAGTTCATTCACTCGTGAATACATTTTAATAAGTACTCGATTATAGTTACATGTATTCATGGGAACAGCACTCTGTATATAATATCATCCACCCTTCTGTAGTAATACTGGTGATCTTCAGATATCTGTGGACACCTCTTCTACTCAATGCATTCAGCTGCTTTCATTTGCACATAGTGCTGATACAAATGTGCAAATGCACACACACCACTTGATACACAGAAGTACTGCAGACTGAATAGGACTGCTTGGAGCAGATAAACATGTACCCATTAGCACCATGCTTAATGCCAGGGGTAAAAACCTCTACTACCAGCTGCGGAGCAGATGGACTGTGTTCTGGAATGATGGGACTCCACCCAGTACTTTTGGGATTGAGTTGGGGAGCTGGTGATGAGGAGGTTATCATCCAACACACGGACTGTAGTAATGCTCTTGTTGATAAATACTTTCTTTAAATCAACTGGTTTTACTGCTCAAAGTGTAAGAAAATGTGCATTTAGACATTTAAAAATGCTTCATTTTACTTTGTATCTATAAGTGATTTCAATCAGGAATATTTTAATGGATCAGTATTAGCTAGTTTAATCTCAATTCAGTTCCAATTCCTGGTGTTCAGAGAACTATAAGGCTTCAAGGTAGCATTTAGGGACAACAAACAGCTGGCAGCCATGAGGAATATCCCTCTGTTAGGTTGTGAGCTGAATGGACAAAGATGAAGACTAGGGAAGCAGAGGTAAACGCTGGGGATGAGGATTTAATGAAAATAAACATTTAGAACAAAACAAAATCAAACATGATCATTATTATTATTATTATTATTATTATTATTATTATTATTATTATTTTCATTATTGTTGTTGTTGTTGTTGTTATTGTTGTTGTTGTTGTTGTTGTGTTTTTTATATATACAATTCCTCCATTAGAAGATTATATTGTGTCAATATACAGATGCACATGGTCAGCAAAAGATAGGCTCTGGTATTTAGAGTGATCATGGATTGGTGTTATTGACCCAACCTTCCCCACACTGTTACACCGCCTTTACCAGCCTGGGCTTTTCACAGAAGGTAAGTTGAGTCTGGGATTTATACTGTTTGCTCACAATTGTCTCTACCATCTCTGTTCCTCAGCACAAATCCAGTTTTATCAGACCAGGCTATGTTTCTCCAACTGTCTAGTGCTGGTGAGCACCAACCACTTGGTCACAGCTACTGTATTCATTCTATGAGCTCCAACCTGTCTGACCATTCACTGTTGACCTTCAACATCAACAAAATGTTTCTGTCTGCAGAGGTGCTGCTTGCTGGATGTGTGCCAATCATAACAGAGTTTATATACATAGATTAGTGTGGTAGGTACTGTCACATATACACATCTATAAGGTTAATGTATTAATAAAGGGTATGAGTCACCATGACTGAGAGATCTAGGGGTCCATCCATCCATCCATCCATCCATCCATCCATCCATCCATCCATCCATCCATCTTCCTCTGCTTTATTCGGGGCCGGGTCGCGGGGGCAGCAGTCTAAGCAGGGATGCCCAGACTTCCCTCTAACCTGACACCTCAGCCAGCTCCCCAGGAGGGACCCCGAGGCGTTCCCAGGCCTGCCAAGAGACATAGTCCCTCCAGCGTGTCCTGGGTCTACCCCGCGGTCTCCTCCCGTTGGGATGTGCCTGGAACACCTCCAGGGGGCATCCGAAAAAGGTACCCGAGCCACCTCAACTGGTTCCTCTTGATGTAGAGGAGCGGCTCTACTCCGAGCTCCTCCTGGGTGGCCGAGGATCTCACCTTATCTCTAAGGTACCAGAAATCCTGTCCATAAAGATTATGAACAGAACCAGTGACAAAGGGCAGCCCTGCCGGAGTCCAACATGCCCCAGGAGCAGGCCTGATTTATTGCCGGCAATGCGAACCAAGCTCCTGCTCCGGTCTTACAAGGACCTGACAGCCCTTAACAGAGGACCCTGGACCCCGCATTCCTGGAGCATCCCCCACAGTATACCCTGAGGGACACGGTCGAATGCCTTCTCCAAATCCACAAAACACATGTGGACTGGTTGGGCAAACTCCCATGAACCCTCAAGCACCCTCCGAAGGGTGTAGAGCTGGTCCAGTTTTCACAGCTGGGACGAAAACCGCATTGTTCCTCCTGAATCCGAGGTTCGATTAACGGCCGAATTCGTCTCTCCAGTACCCTGGTGTAGACTTTCCCGGGGAGGCTGAGAAGAGTGATCCCCCTATAGTTGGAAGACACTCTCCGGTCCCCCTTTTTAAACAGGGGAGCAACTCCCGGTCTGCCACTCCAGGGGCACTGTCCCCATCTGCCACGCGATGCTGCAGAGACATGTCAGCCAAGACAGCCCAACAGCATCTAGAGACTTGAGATACTCCGGGTGGATCTCATCCACCCCCGGGGCAACACCACTGAGGAACTTACACACCACCTCAGTGACTTCGGCCCAGGTGATGGGCACACCTCAGAGTCCTCAGCCTCACCTTCTACATTGGTGACAGCGGGGTTAGGGAGATCCTCAAAGTATTCCTTCCACCACCCACAATATCCCCGGTCGAGGTCAACAGCTCCCCACCCACACTATAAATAGTGTCAGCAGGGTACTGCTTCCCACTTCTGAGGCACCGGACGGTTTGCCAGAATTGCTTCGGGGCTGACCGATAGTCCATCTCCAAGGCCTCCCTGAACTCCTCCCAGCTCCTAGTTTTTGCCTCCTTGACCACTCAAGCAGCAACACCCTCGGTGCCTGTCGGCTGCGTCGGAAGACCCAGAGGCCAACATGGCCCGATAGGTCTTCTTCTTCAGCATGATGGCATCCCTTACTTCCAGTGTCCACCACCAGGTTCAGGGATTGCCACCACGGCAGGCACCAGCGACCTTACGCCCACAGCTCTGGACGGCCGCGTTGACGATGGAGGCTGAGAACCTGGTCCACTTGGACTCAATGTCCCCAGCCTCCCCGGGTAGCTGGGAGAAGCTCTCCCGGAGGTGAGAGTTGAAAGCTTCCCTGACAGGGGGCTCAGCCAGACGCTCCTAGCAGACCCAAAGAATACATTTCAGCCTGCCAGGTCTCTCCAGCCTGCCCCTCCGCCAGCAGATCCAACTCACCACCAGGTAGTGATCGGTTGACATCTCTGCCCCTCTCTTCACCTGAGTGTCCAAGACATAGGGCCGGAGATCAGATGAGACAATAACAAAGTCTATCATTGATCTCCGGCCAGGGGCGTCCTGGTGCCATGTGCACTTATGGACACCCCTATGCTTGAACATGGTGTTTGTTATGGACAATCTGTAACTAGTGCAGAAGTCCAACAACAGGACTCCACTCTGGTTCTGATCAGGGAGGCCGTTCCTCCCAATCACCCCTCTCCAGGTGTCACTGTCGTCGCCCACGTGAGCGTTGAAGTTCCCCAGCAGAACAACGGAGTCCCCAGGTGGGGCACTTTCCAGTACCCCCCCGCCCCCAAGGACCATACAAGAAGGTCTGGTACTCCGGACTGCCAGTCGGCCCGTAGGCACAAACTACAGTCACAGTCCTCTCTCCTACCTGAAGGCGCAGAGAGGCAACCCTCTCGTTCACTGGGGTAAACTCCAACACGAGACGGCTGAGCTGGGGAGCTGTAAGCAAGCACCACCAGCCTGACGTCTCTCACCCTGGGCAACTCCAGAGTAGTGGAGGATCCAACCCTGCTCGAGGAGTTGGGTTCCAGAGCCCAAGCTGTGCGTGGAAGTGAGCCTGACTATCTCTAGCCGGTACCTCTCAACCTCCCGCACAAGCTCAGGCTCCTTCGGGCTGGGTCCGACTGGGCCCCATGGGCAAAGACCCGGCCACCAGGTACTCGCTCCCGAGCCCCAACCCCAGGCCTGGCTCCAGGGTGGGGCCCCGGTTGTGCCATACCGGGCGATGTTGCGGGGCCTTTATTCTGATCTTTCATTGGGATTTCGAACTGCTCTTGTTCGGGCCCATCACCTTGGACCTGTTTGCCATGGGAGACACTGACAGGGGTAAAAAAAAACCCCGGGCAACATAGCTCCTTGGATCATTCTGGCACTCAAACCCCTCCATCACGGTAAGGTGGCAGTTCAAGGAGGGGAGATCTAGGGGTCAAGGAGGCCAAGTCATTGGTGTTAGTATTGTGTATTGGGACATTCTCATCTTGGAAGAATGGAATATAATGAGGAATATTGATGTTTGCATCAATGGGGTCTTCATGTTACCTTGTCATTATAAAACTGTGTACAGTAACCACTGGTATTAATGGCTTCCACAAAATGGATGTCCATATCATAATGGCTCATCCTCCATGCTCAATACTTGACAACAGCCATAGTGGATTGAAAGCATTGTTTCATATCCTTGGATGGAAGTGAAATCCAATCCAGTACTTTTGGGATGAGTTAGGGATGAGGTGAGGTGGTGATCATTCAACATCATTACCTCATTTACACTTTTGTCACTGAATGCAATCAAAACCTCACAGTAATGCTCAACTCATTTTAAACAGGTGATTTTGAAAAAAAAAAAAAACAATGGATGAGCTTTTGTTTTCTATAGTATTTATTACTATCTTTATTCCAGGTGTTTTTGTGCTACTTGCACCAGACAACATAAGGTTCTGAAGTAGCCTCAGATTCTGTGTAGTGGTGATTTCACCTTCTCACCAGCCCACACCTATAGTGACCCACTGGGATTTTACATGGTGCACCCTATGTCCAGTCTATCACTGATTCCAGAGAACCCAGCTCCACTTCTTCACAGCTTAATGCATAAAGGCTTTATGCCCCTTATGCCCACACTCAGCACTGGGCATGGTGACCTTAGGCTCACGTGTGGCAGCTCCAGAGCATTCATTGTTGCCACTAACAGAGGTGTCTGTATACTTTTGGACACACAGAATAACAGACCTATTGCATTTATAATCATAATGTTACTGTAAAGGTAAAGGTTGTTCTGATTTTGTCAAGTAATTCTGTTAGTGTTACATTAGAGATTAAATTCTGTGTGGTGTAAGTTTAAATCACATCAAAACCCTGGGGATTAATACAAATCTTATTCCAACACACACAGACACACACACACACACACACACACACACACACACACACACACACACACACACACCCCTCCAGTCAAACAATATTTACCTAACAGAATTTGCTGTCTGCACTTAATCACATTTGTAAACAGCTGTACACTACACATAAATCCAATTACGGTGTTTTCATAATTGGGACACGCTGTCTACCAACAAGACATATGACGGGAGCACAGACAGAAAGCTGGCAAGCAGTCAGATAGCTGCCCAGACTGCGGCTCGGTTATATGAGCTAGTATGTACACACTGCATTTACAAAAAGTCAGCACTTACATTTGGATAGTATTACATTCATATAACAAAAGAGATGACTGCATGAGCCTTCTATCTCTATTTTGTTTGTTTGTTTGTTTGTTTGTTTTTTGTTTTATTTTTCACATTTTGGCAGATTTTGCCAGTTTTTTCTGTCGACTGGGCTGGAATTCACGAATAAAAACTCTTTCAGTGTCTTCCCTTCAAAGTTAAGATGATTTTCTGCTTCTGCTTTAAAGCTGTCATTTTGGAGAGACAAGGCTTTTGCATGACAGCAACAATATACAAAGACACTTTAATTACATGGATATCAACCCAGAGTAAAGCTGGAGCTAAGAATATTGACTGATCGTCAGTATCTAATCTCTGTTACAGAGACAGTCTTCACTGAAACTGTATGTATTTAAGGGAGCAGTTTATGATTTATGTCAGCTCCTATGTTTTCTATCACTGAATAGAAAAGAAGCCTAAAGTTACATTATTGTTGAATACATGGTGAACGTCGTTTACTGCGTTTTGTTTTTAGTAAACAAAATTGGTGATGAAAATGTTTGATGATGACGACATGGCCATAGTAAGATGAAGGCCAAAGTATGTTCTATTTATTTTCTTCTCACTCTGCTCTCAGCTTCTCCTCTCTCTGCTACCTCACCCTTTAATACATACACAAAACAGAGCTCTGGCATGATGACTGTGTATAAAGAATTTTTTTCTTTTTTGAAAGAAGAAATTATTTAATAACCAACAAAGATCATGCAGAGAGAAGGGTGTTAAATATATTGGCTAATATTAACACACAAGACTTCACATACTTTTGCCACTCAATTAAGTACATCTAATGTATCTGTTCTCTCCATTTGTGTTAAATAAGCGTGTTGCTTTTTATCGAGCCTAGAGTGTGGATCTCTTGTTCAGTCACATGATCGTCACCATCCTGCTCAAAAACAATTAAGGGTTTTTATGAATGTCGAAATGTTTGGGCTTGTAGGGTGAGGCCAGAGCTGCAGGCATGAAAAGCCCAGTCGTAGAGAAAGTGAGAGACAGGAAGAAAAGACTTCACAAGCTGACGAAGGGGATGTTTGAGCGTTTTGGCGCAAATTCCCATCCCAACTACTGTGTGCATACCAGCGCCAAGGAAAATGGGCTTGGCAGACTGCGTTCAATATGTTCCATCACCTGTTTATGCTGCAAAAAACAGATGGCGACACACAGGTGCCGGATAAATATGCAATATGAAGGCTATAATTTGCCCATCACCGTCTCTCCTCAAGTTTCTCCTTGTGTCGAAATGCAAAGCAGACAACGGCACATGAAGATTTATGGACCATTTTCTCTGGTAATGATATGTATTAGGCAGGGGAGTTTTGAGCATTGCAGTAACAGATGCACTAAGTAAGAAGCAGACTTTATCGTCTGCTGTGGTTTTGGACTCTTTGGCCGGTCTTGGTCAGTGTCCGTCTGACGGGTTGGTGATAGCTCAAACAACATATACCCGAGAAGGTTTTTTTTTAATCACACCCCCGCAACAGTCTGCCATCTCCAAGCCTGAGGACATTGGGCTGCCTGGGGGGATCTGCAAAATGTTTCACGCAGCATATGTCATCTGCTGTGTTCATTCAGAGCTGTGAAAGATCTGCCATGAACCCAAGTGCTGTACGGATGTGAAATCGCTTATTCGAGAATTTATGTGCCCATTGTTTGACATTTACTGTGCTATTGCTTTATGTGTTTCACCACCTAAAATTAAAATTAGGACACCTCGTGGAAACCATTGTTAACATTTTTAAACATGTGGACATTTGCTCTTTATGTCAACAATATCGAGAGATAGAGGGGATAAAACTAAACACATGCAACTGAAAAAATACTTTTTAAAATTAGGACACCCCCACATTTACTACTACGTAAAATTAGAACCAGGTGCAGCATATCATCTGCAAATGAATAGACCATTATCAGAGAGGACATGAGATGAGGCTGTCTAAACCTCAGACATTAGTTTGGTTTGCTCTTGATGGTTGAATCAATGGTTGGATCACCAGTGTCAAATCTAAAGTGCTCTCTAAGGCCTTCAGAATGAATGAGTCTGGAAAAAGATTTAAAAAGATCTCAGAAAATGTTTAAATCAGCTGTTCAACTGTTTGCCATAACATAACATTTCATTCTCACATGAAGCAACCACCAACATGGCCAGGTCAGGCCATCCTAGCAAGTTCAGTGCAAGAGCAGAGCACAAAATGACTAAAGACATCTGTAGCAAATGTCCTTACAGATCATACAGATAGTTCTCTCCACAGCTGATATCAAAGTAAAGCATCTACTATCAGAAAAAGACCAAACAAGTATGATTTTTATGAAAGATGTGCAAGGAGTGTTTGACCCTTTTGTGAAACAAAACAAAACAAAACAAAACAAAACAAAACAAAACAGAACAGAACAGAACAGAACAGAACATCATGACAAGGCTAAAGGTTCATCAGTCCAAAGCACAGGAGATTGTGAAGGCCATGTCAAAACCTTCAGCTGTGTTTTTTGAGGTTGTCCACTGTGGATTATGAAGTGTCTTTCGGATCATTATCTGTTTGCCTTATAACCTTCTCCTGCTTGTGGGCCTCAACCATTTTCATTTTCATTGTGCTAGGCAGCTGAAGAACCCATGTCTTCATCAGGAAAGGCTCTTCTGACCTCGTCCCACGAGAAGGTCAGAAGAGCCTTTCCTGATGAAGATTGTGAAAAGGCCATAACCACAGCAGACTAAATAATGCATGAAACCTCAAAGTTTTAAATCAAATCTGATTGCTCAGATCTCCTCAGGGTTCCCATACTTTTGAAAGGTACTTCTTTCCTAAGAATGAAGAAAAATTCGATTTAGAAAACTGCACCGAAAACACAAGCAACCAGCTTTTTCTCCTCCAGGGCAAACATCTTCCCAGGTGATACTTGTGCAGAATGTCTGCGTTCTCTGTTCACAAGACAATAGAACTTGACATTGACCCACAAACCTTTCCTCCATGATTTTTACAGGAAGCTATAGGCCAGACATGCAAACACAGCTGACGGTCAAAGAAAGCCAGCCTTGCTTAATGCGATTTGTGCTCAATAGCACTCGTGACTTTCGCTCATAAGCCATGTAAGCAGTTTTGGATGAACCATCTAATTAATCAAAGTCCAATTAAAGTTCAAGTGCTTTCACTGTCTGGAATTTCCATGTGTCTGAAGACCGAGAAAGTACCTCTCTAACTTTCTGAGTTTGCTATTCATCTTTTTGCCTACTTTCAGACGCACTCTTTAAAGGCGGAAGTGGGGTATAGGTTGCATTGGACATGGTGCCTCTGGGAGCACAGCCCTCATCCTGTCTTCATGCTGGAGTGAAGGATAAAGGGCGGAGGAGGGGAAGAGGAGTGTGGGCTGTATCTCCTGCCCAGGGCACTCAGCAGCTTCTCTCCGTCCCGGTTGAGGGGTAATCCCGTTAGGAGATGGCTGGGAGACTAAACACTCCCCTCTATTGGATGATACAGAGAATGTGCACGGCTGGGCCCTGACCCTGCCACAGTCTGTTGAAGTGTGGACACCCATAAATGTTGTGAACTGTTGGTGAACTTCAAATCCTGTTGAAGTGTACAGCACAATGATGGCTTGGAAATGGCACTCATTTTTGACAGTCAATTAGATGTCAGTCTGGGAGCTGCTCTGTGAAAGTTGATTTTTTTTGACTGGTTTTAAAAAGAGTGAAATGTAAAGTGAGAGTGCACAATGAATTTTTGCCCTATGTGCTAGATCTGCCAGGTTTGCTCCTTTAGGGCAATGGAAACTTGTACCAGTTGAAGGGAAGGGACAAACTCAGTGATTTGGACCAATCACAGGGTGAGGTCTCAGAACAGACTCAGTGATCAGGACCAATCACAGGGTGAGGTCTCAGGAAAAAATGCAGTGATTTGGACCAATCACAGGGTGAGGTCTCAGGAAAAAATGCAGTGATTTGGACCAATCACAGGGTGAGGTCTCAGAACAAACTCAATGATTAGGACCAATCACAGGGTGAGGTCTCAGGAAAAAATGCAGTGATTTGGACCAATCACAGGGTGAGGTCTCAGGAAAAAATGCAGTGATTTGGACCAATCACAGGGTGAGGTCTCAGAACAAACTCAATGATTAGGACCAATCACAGGGTGAGGTCTCAGGAAAAAATGCAGTGATTTGGACCAATCACAGGGTGAGGTCTCAGGAAAAAATGCAGTGATTTGGACCAATCACAGGGTGAGGTCTCAGAACAAACTCAATGATTAGGACCAATCAAGGGTGAGGTCTCAGGAAAAAATGCAGTGATTTGGACCAATCACAGGGTGAGGTCTCAGAACAGACTCAGTGATCAGGACCAATCACAGGGTGAGGTCTCAGGAAAAAATGCAGTGATTTGGACCAATCACAGGGTGAGGTCTCAGGAAAAAATGCAGTGATTTGGACCAATCACAGGGTGAGGTCTCAGAACAAACTCAATGATTAGGACCAATCAAGGGTGAGGTCTCAGGAAAAAATGCAGTGATTTGGACCAATCACAGGGTGAGGTCTCAGAGCAAATTCAGTGATTAAGACCAATTGCAGTCAAGGGGAGATCTCTGCACAAATGATGCAGTGATTTGGACCAATCACAGGGTAAGCTCTCAGAACAAAGGCACTGATTAGTACCAATCACAGGAGAGGTCTCATAAAGAACAATGCAGTAATTAGAGTCAATCACAGTTGGGGGTCTCCGGCATGCTTAAAATCTCTAGAACATTCATTTAACTTAAAAATAACATCTGTAAATGACAGGCTACTCATAATCAGGTCACTCGAGACAGATTATACTGGTGAACGTTGACACCCAAATCCATGTCCCTGAGCAGTAGTGCTGCTGTTCTGGCTGTGTGACCTGTGACACGCTCTGTACTATCTCTGCTCTCTCGGAGCCAACATGCAGGTAGGTCTGATTATTGTACTTTTGGAACAGGAGATATTATACAGCTCTTTTCATGCAGGTTACAAAATACAGCACAAGCAGCAGACAGCATGGTACACAGTCAGGATGAGGGATTAGATGTTAATGATTCAACGCTGTTGAAGAAACTAAACGGAGGACTGTTCACATCACTGATTTCGGCCCCCTTTTGCAAGGAGATACAAAATGCAAAAACCCAGTGTACAGTTCCAGGCACTAAACCAATGTGTCTTCAGTGATCAACTCCATTGTTCAGGAAGGAAATTGCGGACGTCTGAATTTTCAGCAAACATATGGTAGATTTTCATAATTAGCTGCTCCCTCACATCCACACTTCCTCTTGTCTTCATCTTAAGATCTTCTGTTCAAAGAACTTGCAGAACTTCAGGAGCTCATCCAGCAGAACCTTTGATCACATCCACCAAGAACCTCTACTAAATTTCATCCTCATATCCATAATGTGCAATAAGCGAGGAGTAATATGACCATTAGACATGGCTCAAATTCAGAGAGCTCACAGTAATTGAAAAGGGAGAAAAGTCAGAATGCAATTAACCAGATTGGTTCTGCACTGGCGAGAGACGTTCTGACATTTCAGCGAAGGCACGCATGACTCATGTCCTTTCCCGAAAATGAGCGGAATTATTCAAATGTACTAGGTTCGTTTTGAAATGTTGAATTTCAGCTCATGAGCTATTATTGTTCCAAAGCAGTTATGCAACAACATATTCCACTCAGTGGGTTCTTTTCTTTGTTAAAGTGAACATGATTTGAATATCTAAATGTGCTTTCCTTCTGTGTTGTTACCTACTAGTACACTATGTGGACAAAAGTGTTGGGACACCTTCAAGGGCATTAAAAGAGTCTATCCTGATTTTGTTGGAGCAACCGTCTCTAATGTCTAGAGTAAGCTTTCTATCAGATTTTGGAGCATTGCTGTGATGCATTGAGTGATGAGAGCAGTATTGTTGAACAAGTACCACACGACTTCATCCCCAACTGTGTACTTCTCTACAGGGACCAGTCAAGCTGCATGTGTGTGCATTTAAAATTTAGCTGGATGCATTGATTAGAAGAGATGTCCACACACATTTGGTCTTTGGATGGTGCATTTCTAGAAGGAACATGGTATCTAGGAGGGTATAGAATTCTGATGGTGGATCAAAAAAGTACTAATATTTTCTAATTATTAAGATCAACACACTGATGTTCAAGAAGTTCCAAAAAACTCAAACTTGAGTATCAAATATGTAACACTTGGATTTACCAGATCTTCATTCACACACATCTCTATAGCAAACATGGTTCTTTATAGAATTAAAAGAACCATTTGAAACACCTTTCTTTTATATAGGATTTAAGCATTGTAATGAATGTATTGCTTTGTTTTCAGAGACAATAATAGATTATGTGCTTCTTGATGGAGACACTGCACATCACAAATTGCTCATTTGTTCTTCAAGGCAACCAAGAGCGTCTCGTCTTCCACACAGCTTTACATGGCTGTCTATTCAAGACTGATAATGAGTAATGAAAGTGGTTTCCATGCAGACCTGACAACAACATCAAGGGTTCTTCAGGCAGCTTCTATAGCATATGGTGGGCTTCAGGCAGCAGCTGGTGGAACATCTACAACAGTGTGCACACACCACAGCAATCAGCCGTACCTAATTCCGCTCTGTTGACGCTCCTGCCTTATGTCTGATTTAAGTAGTACAACGCCGCTTCATTCTCTAAGCCATGAGGGATCTCTGTCCTTAATAAGGACGGCTGACGTGAATTAAATGACGCCTCTCTTGATTTAAGACTCATCTCTATTACCCAAGTGACATGCTTTATTTCCCCAGAGACCACCGTTCAAAGACTACAGTTAAACGTAGCCTGCTGCTGAGAGTCACGGCTGGATTTAGGCAATCCACTTTTTATTTCCTCAGAGAGCGTGAGTAAATTTCGGCCCACTGAAGACACAGGGGTTACACACACTTGTGTGACCCCGGGCTCATGCCGCTCATGAGCAGATTTGAATTACAGCTGCTTAAAAAGCTGCCCAACAGACAAGAGTCTGATTTAGAGACCAAGAGAAGAAAACACAAAAGAATATTGGCTGTTTCAGGGTGTAAAAGGCAGTCAACAGTAGTAGCTTGGATTCAGTCTTGTAGTTATAAAACAAAGCAGAAAATACAAGCAGTTGTGAGCACATAAAGTCATTAAGCCAAACAAAGCTTAGGATTACAGATCATTATTATTACAGATATTATATAATCAATAATATGTTACTGAGGCTGTTGCATACAGTACAATAATTCTGGTTTAGGAGTAGAGAAAAAGCAGAAACTACACTAAAAATCTAACAAACTCTTAATAAAAGAGTAGAAACTGTACTGTAGTGACTGTAAAGATACTATATCACAGTCGAACTGTATTATTACTGTAGTACTGTATCTTAATCTAACCCAATAAATGAATAAAAACTACCACAGTGAAAATATAGGTACTGTATCACAGTCAAATTCAAAAGAGCAGAAACTGTACTATTGTGAAAGAATGGGTACTGTATTACAATCTAACAATTAGTAGAGTAGAGATAACATGAAAGCAAAAATGCTACTGTTGAAGATTTCAGTGTTTAGTCTTCAATGATGCTTGGTTAGTTTATTCTGATGATTAAATTACAGTATAGGGAAGAATAAACAAGCTTAAAATTCAAACATTTATAGTTCATCTATGCACATTGTTACCAACTCTCCAAGATGTCGCTAAGCCACACCCTATTCCACTCCCTTTCCTGAAACAGCCAGAGAGCAGTTGTCATTTATAATATAAAATTAATATATAAAAAAATACCCAGACACTTTTGTCTGTGTATATGTATACACATCTGCATGTTCCGATTTATGTGTATAATTTAGGCATTCTGGAGTAAGTTCACGTAATATTAATACATGAGTTGCTTTGTAATGGGTTCAGATTTCATTTATTTTCTTTTGCTTGGATTGCATCAATAGTTTGAGCAGATGCAGAAGTGTTGAAATATATTTACTACACGTTGTGCGACTCCTGAAATGCTCCTGAAAAAGTAGACATATACATACTATTGGCACTTTACACAGCTCCTATAGCAGTATACTTTACAGTCTTTACAGCACAAAGAACTACAGTTCATGTAAAAGGGGGGGTATCATTATTTAAAGGTTATACCCACTGTAGCCCATATCTGGCTACATTAAGTGTAATGTGCATGTACAGGTGTATCTACACAGTTCATTTTCATACTGCTATGAATATGGCTCAATGTTGTAAAGATTAGTGAAATATCTGTACTCAGATTTGTAAAGAGTGCTTTTAATGTCAATCAAAACAAGAAATAATGACTCAATATTCATTGTACAAAAACCACTACACTTTAAAGTGAGCTGTTTTATTAGGATCTCTTCACTTATAATTAATAAGTAGGGCTGCTTTCAGATAAAACTTTTGCACTTCACTGTGAGACTTGACATATTGCATTTGAGAGAAGCCATGTCATGTCATTACTACATGCTCTCTGCAGACTTGCAGCAAGTCTGAAAAATCACCTGACTGTATTTACATGCAGAACATGCCACTCAATTTAAAAGCTCTGGCTGTAGATATGGGCAAATGCAAGAGGCTCATTTCTTTCCTCCCCACGTCAAAGAAGGTTCAACAAGATAAAGGATGAAAAGGGCCTTTTTCACATTTAAAACCAGAACATTTATTGCTTCACCTGAATACTGCATTGAAAGCACACGCATTCAGTTTTACACAGAGAGATCTTACAATAATACGAATTCACAAAAAGCAGTGAACGCATAATGCTCTACAAAACTCTACAGAAATTTAAAAACTCTAAATATCAAAACAGCTGCAGTGGAGGCAGCCATCAGTTACTGGTGAGACTGTGGCGTAGACATGGGCTGCTTTCGCTTTTTCAATTTGTCTCATTCACACAATCGCACACACAGACACACACTTAGTTCATCTGACCAGTCTTCAGTAACTGGCTGCTGAAATGAACAAAAACATCTTCTCAAAAATAGAACGATTCATTGAAATGTTCATATAAATTATTGTGAACCAAAAGAATTCAGAAATTTTCCATTAAATGTACCTTTTATATTAAACTCTCCTTCAGTATAGTCTACGATGTAGGCAGGTTGTAACGGTGAGAGATTTGTAAAAGGGAGGAAAAAGAAGGAAAGAGACAGAAAAAGGTGTTGCGTCTTTTACACTGCAGCAAGACATTCCATGTGCATCTGTACACGCAACGTTTGACATATGGGAAAACAACCTTCACACCCAAAACTACATGGAAGAATAAAACAGAACATGGACCGATAACTATGGCTTGCATTTGCCTGGGACTTCTCTTCAAATGCTAGTTAAGTGATGGGTCTTTGGAGAAACTGCATAAGCAAGGCAGAGAGAAGCTCCTCTGCTTGGGAGTTGTGAACTACAAAAACCGGAAAGAAAGCCGACCGCGTCCAGAGCACATGGACCAAGTGAGATGTCCCTTCACTATGTTACAGTGAAAAGCATACAGAAGGAAAAATGCCTCTGAAGACCAACTGCATTGAACGGAGCAACCAAAAAGCGTACAAAAAAACCCTTCCAGTTTAAAACCTTCAATTCAAAACTAAAAATCAATCATATGTACACCAGCATAGTGTGTCAATTCAGAGGGGGGAAGCTGGAGAAGGTTGGCAACACTGGACCAAAAGGCTCGCGGTGGCAGGTCAGTCGTGGAGGCCGCTCTCGTGGCCCCAAGTTAACAAGCTCCTCCCGATAGTGTTTGTTAGTGTGTTCTTCTCAAATCTCCACATGAGGACACGCTGGCTGTTGTTTACGCTACAGAGTCTGATTTTGCTGAAGCCCTCAGTCCTGTTCCATAGGTTCTTCTGTGTTTTCTGAATCCCCAGACTCCACATCACCCTCTGTGGGCGAGTCTGCAGCACTGCTGCTGGGGGCCGGACCACTGCTGTGCTCACTGCTGCTGGATCCGCTGTTGTCACAGCTGCTGCTGACCGGCTCACTAGACTCCTCCTCGTCCTGTGGCTCAGGGCTGGAGGCCGGCGCTCGCTGCTCCGATTGGTCCATATCGCTGGGCTCCTCAGACGAAGAGTCAGAGCCACTAGGCACTTCTCTCTCAGCAGAGCAGCCTTCTTGGTCATCCGCAGGCGTGCAGTTAGACTGAGTGCTAGAGGGCTCTAAAACAATGAAAGTAAACAGAAAGAAGAATTTAATTAAAACTACATGGCTTATTATGATTATTATTATTATTATTATTATTAATAATAATAGCATTCTATTTAGATATACATGAGCAGAGCATAGAGAAGTCAAAAATCTGCAGTCTAGATTTCCACTCACTGATCACTTTATTAGGAACACTGTACCAATACTGGGTATGGCCTCCTTTTGCGATCACAACTGCTTTTGTTCTTGGTCACAGATTTCACCAAATAGTTCAAACATTTCTTTGAAATTCTAGTCCTGTTCATGAAACCAGTTTGAGAGACTTTGTGACATGGTGCATCATCATGCTGGAAGCAGCCATTAGAAGATGGTACCGTGGTTTGGAAGGCATACACAAGGTAAACAATGCAAAGACAGGTCATTCAAGCAATAATTGGTTTCTATTATTGCCAAGAAATGCTTCAATATCGTTGCACCACATCCACCAGCTTGGACTGTTCACAAAAGGCAGGTTGGTTCAGGGATTCATGCTGCTGTCAAAAACCTCTGACCATACCATCTTTTTACTCAGCAGAAATCCAGATATATCACATCAGGCTATATTTCTGTAGTTTTCAACTGTCCACTGCAGCTTCAGCTTTCCGTTTTTGACCGATAGAAGTTGATCCAAACATGGTCTTCTGCCAGATTCCACAAGGTTGGACATGTTGCATGAGGTGCTTTTCTGCAGTGGTCAGAGATTCTCAGTTTCTGTGGCCTTTCTGTTCTGTCAGTTACAGTCTGACCATCCTCTGTTGATCTATCTCATTAACAAGGCATTTCCTTCAGCTGAACTACTTCTCACTAGATGTATTTTTTTTATTACTTTATTCTGAATAACTGATAACTACTCAAAATACTCAAACCATTGCCACACTCAATCAGAAACCACATTTCCCTTCTGATGGTTGATAAATATTACTATATTACTATATATGATTTTCTTTCTGCTTGATTTTATGCACTACACTGCGGACACGTGATTGGCTCATTAGACAATCACATGAACAGGTAGGTGAATACAGGTGTTTTAATCCAATCCAAATAGGGCGTATAGCGGACTCTGGCCATCCAAAAAAACACAAAAAACTGTACCCGACTAAAGGCTGTCTCCAGAGACCCCGGATATATGTCAATTGCAGATTTCTGACCTCTCTCTCCCTCTCTTGCTCTCTATATCTATCTCTCCATCTATATCTTTATCTATATAGATATATCTATATCTATCTATCTATCTATATCTATATCTATATCTATATATATATATATATATATATATATATATATATATATATATATATATATATATATATATATCCATTTAATGGAAACTGTTTAATACAGATGTGCGTGCTAGGAGACCAACATAATGAGTGGCGGCCAATATGAGGCATCACAGTGATTTTGGATAAATCTAAAATCAGAATTTTCTAAATGTCATTCAAGATTAAAACTGAACATTTTAAATTGGTACCTTGGTCTTCACTGCCTGCTGTTGAAGTGGCAGCCTCCGTCTCCTCCTCACAATCTTCATCCTTCTCTTCTGTCATGGACGACGGCGACTCAGTTCCCTGCACATCTGATGGGCTCTTGGGCAGTGCAGGTCGAAGCGTCTCAGTACTTGCTTCATCTTCGCCATCTTCCCCATCTTCTTCCTCTGCTCCATCCTCACTGAACTTCAGCCTCTTCACCTCTTGCTGTTCTTCCTCCATACCTTCTTCCTCATCTGTATGTTTGTTCTTTACAGTACCACTTGAAGAGCTCAAGCCTGATGCAGATGAGTCACTGCAAAACACAGACAAGAGCACTGCTTACTGGTATGGAAAATAAATAGAAATATAAAATATTAATACATACATGCATAACGCATACTAAGCCTATTAGCTTGATATGCTTCAAGGCATGGTGACTTTAGACTCATGTGCAACATTTGGTTCTATTGGCATGTATTTGTCTAACTATTTGGTATTTGACCTAACTCCAGGGGTAACTGCAGCTATGGCTGCCCACTGCTCCGAGCATATGTGCTCATTGTTCACTAGTGTGTGTTTGTGGTCACTACTCAGATGGGTGTAATGTAGGAGACAAATCCATACACATACAACAAAAGCAGCCACAGAGTTCTTCAAACCCTAACACATTGTATACATAAACCCAATTTACCCATCTATAGTATGTGTTTTGTAAGCAATAAAGCTTAAGAACTACAAAACAAGCTATTTTAAATTTTTTTACATACAGTAAAATACAGTAGGGAAAGCATACCTAATGAGCTTGTTATGGCCTGCTGTTGTGTTTGACTCTTTGTTTTCCGTGCTGTCCGGCAGGCCATTTGTGGCCAGTGAACTAGATGGAGACAGTTTTGTTCTATTCAGTGGTCTGGGGGTACCTGGACCATTCACCTTCCTGCAAGGCAAAGCAAAAAAAGAGATGGAATAGCACTGACACTGAACAACCAATATTATAGTGGTGATTCTTTAAACTACTACTGCACATTAAAATGAGCATCTAAAAGCATATAAATGTGCTTCACTTATGATGAGCAAATAAAAGGAGGCCACTGAGCTCAAACTACTATAACACTATTTTCCCCACAGACAGCAACATCACATATCTAACATCAAACAGTGTAGGAGTATGTGCTGTTTTTAATAATATTCAATCCAACCTCATATTCATATCCATGTACAGTGTCAGCAAAACGAGCAACAGAATTCAAGTGTTACACTAACCTTAGACTAATCTTACTTACCTTTCAGTGAAGACTGATGTGTTGCCCGGCAACATGACTCCATTCATTCTGTTAACGCCACTACAGCCGTTTTTCCTGAAGAAATAAGAAACATGCTTTTAGCCATCAGAGATTCACAACAATGCATGAGCAGAACCAAAGGAAGAAGTTACTATTTAAAGGATTATCACTTACTCAGAAGTGGGATACACACAACTGACCACCATCACATTCTAGAGAAAGAGAACAGAAATATTGAGCATCAGTGGCAAAACTGATCAACCTACATGAACATTTTGTCTAATTGTAGCCTCATTTATGTTGAAGTTTGAGTTTCTGCTACAGCACCATACAAACATGATGTGAGACTTTATTTCTATGGTATGGAAAAGTATATACTGTATATTTCAGGTTCCAAGATCTTGAGAACCTTGAACTGTACTTGCCAAAGGTGAATCAATTCTTCCATCTATGCTTAGTTAATGTAGGTGTGGGAAACTGAGCCCATGTCACTTAAAAGTGCTCGTCAGAGCAGATGTGTGCAAACAATCTGAAATCAACGATTATGCCAAGAATGCTCTTAAAAATTCAGGTGCAACAAAACTCTAAGCAATGCAATAAAGCATTCACCTGTAAATAAGCCGTCAGTGTAAAGAACATTTAAATTGGTAAAGAACCTTTTTGAACAATTCACTTTAAAAAGGTTCTCCACACACCCCCCTTTGTGTTTAAGAGTGTATAACGAGGAGGTGTAACTACCATTGATTTCTATCACTTGAACAGAAATCACACAACATGCAGAACAGCGGAAAAGCAATGTTGTTTAAATCGATATGAGCAGCTGGGACTATATTCACGGCTAATGCAGATAATTAGTCTACATTTATAAAAGCACAGACTGCAGTCTACATGGTCAAGTCCATATGCATCATTGGAACCTCATAATTGTAGTTTAATGTGTCTCAAATCAGGTGTTAGTAAATGGTGTGAGAATTCCAGTAACTTTGTTGGCAATGGTTTCCTAAAAATCCCAGGAACTGTCCTAAATAGGGAGTGACAGGCAATGGAAACAACACAATCAAAAACGGAATTCATTGCTTTGGGTGACAACTGTTAATTGGGACCATGGATTTCAAAACCTGAACGTTTACATAAAATAGACTCTGTAAAATTACTAAATATTCCATCATTACAGGACACCATCAATTCGTTTTAATCAGCACACCATGATATACTTAGTCCAGTGAGTGTGGTCTTACCTTCTCAACCCCTCTGAGAAACTTCTCTGTTCCTGTGTAGTTCCTTTTGGGGTCTGTCAGCAGCTCACATAGACGCTGGATAGTGAAAGGTATTCTGGAGGGCAGACAATATATTTTACAAACCAGTCACATTTTAAAAGCAACATTCACATCTCTGATCATATCTCTCACTGTCCCCACACTTGCAACAGTCAGTAGATGGTGCAACTGTACAGAGGTAAAGGACTCTGTACTGTTTCCACTAGTACACTACACACAGCCCTGAACACCAGTTGAGAGCAATCTTCATGAATAGAAGTCTATTCACCCATTGTATCCATTGACTATCTTCAGTATCCTTTCCTTCATCTCTTCAAATGGAACAGACTCCACATTAGGATTTGCAGGTCCTCGTTGCTCTGGAGCTGAAGCTCGAAAGTCCTCCATCACCTTCTCCAGCTTGAAGAGAAAGTAGCTTTTAAACTGTGACCATGATACCCTGTAGAGAAGCGAACACAGTTAATATACCACATTTAGAACAGGAGCGTTATGATGTGATATTTTCACAGTATGATAACCAGTAACAAACACATACAATGTGTCCAAATATTTGTGAACACCCCTTCTAATGAACACATTCAACTTAAATTGCAGCCATTGCTCACACGGCTTGTCTAGTCCCTTTAGAAAAGTACTGCTAAAATATTAGGACTCTGAAGCAGATAAACATGAAACTTTTGGCAGCATACCTAATGCCAGGCGTGGGCTAGACAAATATAAAACATCCTAGCATGAAGCCATCAGCTTAACCTTCCTGTAGGTTCATGGCAGTCAAATATAAAGTTTGGATCTGCCTGTGTTAGCTGCATACATGAAGTTATCTGAGGCTCACTGACTACAGGCCTCCTACAACATTGCTAGAGAGCATTAGCCCTGTCCCATCATGTGAACTAAACCTAATTCCTAAGTTCTCCTCACCCTCTCTGTCCAGGGAGGGACATTGGGATTGTTAAAACCTACAGGTTCCTGGGTGTTCATCTAAACAATAAACTGGAGCGGTCTGATAAGCTTGCATCCATAATGAACATCACCGCTCCCCCTCTACAGGGGGCAGTTGTAACACTGGACAAGCTCCTGTTGTGATGAGTTACTTTCATTTTCAGTTGCTATGAGACACTCGTGCTTGGTGAATGTTAGAACAATGTTTGCAGAGTCAGTTGATGTCTTGGAAATTGCTGAAATGTCCTAATTACTATTTGGTACCATGCCTCAGGCGTAAATAAAAAATGTAGCTGTACAAGTGAAAACATTAGCAACTCAGCCAACTTCTGCAAACCGTTGGCTGAAATTATTACTTATCTATGGTCAAATCTACCTGTGAAGTCCACTCTGTGCCAAAATGTTAATAAATTGGACCGACAATTTTTCAAGGTATTGACACTCAAATATTGTTTTAGGGCCCTAAACCCTAAAGGGGCAGCCCTAATAACACTTGGGTAAGACTGAGTATACAAACTGGCCACAAAATCTGATTCCTATTAGTATGCTCATTAGTTCAGCTGTCTGGAAGCAAGAAAACACTCAAATGTGCAGTAATGGTTTATAGCAAAAGAATATATATGACATATATGACATAAGAATATATGACAATGTATGCATTAACTTACATTGTTTCTCCAGTTTTTGCAACATGACACAGAAATTGGTCCAATACTGGAGAGGCTTCTTTTTTTCCTTTCTTCTCAAAATCTGAGGGAAAGATAAAAAAAATACCAGGGTTACAAAAGCATTCTTTTGCCAATACCACAGAAAAAACATTAAAACTCCAATCAAAGAGATTGTTCAATGAACATTTATGCCGCATCCCTAAAATGGCAACAACAGGAGAAGGAAAAACATCTTAACTTTCAAAAAAGATCACTGTAAAGCATTTCTATTCGTCCACTTATCATAAATTAAGAATGAATAAAGAACAAAATGGCAAAAAGGAGAAAGGAGAAAGGGGTTTTTGAGTGATGGTGACAACTGTTGCATTAGACTTTAGCCTAAAACTTAAATTGAATTTTGTTTGCTGGTGTTTTTGGAATCATTTATAATATCTGAAGACACAAAACTTGTATATTATGATGTTAAAAATATAGTTCTGAAAATACAATCACTCTCAGTGACCCGTGGGAAACTACAAGCCCTCTCTGAACAGCAGAGATGTGACCACCTACCATCCTTGCAGACAGCCACTGCCTACACAGGGTTTTTGCACAGCTGTTTCAGCAAACTTCTACTGTTTAGAACGTGGTGCCAATGCACCAGGAGAAGTGAAACTGAAACAAAGCTATTACTTCACCAAATCTTCATTTCAACATGAGGCCATCAAAATGTAAATATTCCTCACATTAATGGTGTATTTATCTGATTTGATTCTAAAACACACAACTGTATTCTAGAAAAACAGCTGAGGATTTGATTCTCTAAAACCCATCCTAAGCTGCAGATTTTATTCAGACACAAAAATGTCATTCAGGTTTTAACTGTGAACTAATCTCACTTTATTAATGTAGACAGCTGCATTCATGTTTTGATAAGTTGACTTGATTCATGTTTCTACACAGAAATATCTGAATAGAATTATTTCCACTGCATCTGTAATTACAGCACATTTTTCTGTTTTAATCTCATCTATGTTTTAATGTGTTTCTCAGCTCAAATTAAACTTTAAAATTGATTTTCTGTTTAAAAACGAGAAGCTCTGAGTTTTAACCGATGTGACACTGATGATAATGTGCTTTACTACTCACAACATGTTCAATCAACATTTTCAGTTGTATTATTGTACTACTGTATATAATTGTATTGTACTACTACCTGTAGTTGCGTTATTGTACAACTGTAGTTGTATTGTACTACTGTATTTAATTGTATTATTGTATTGTGCTACCGTGTGTAGTTGTATTCTTATTGCACTGCTGTTTGTAGTTGTATTAGTGTATTATTGTACTACTGTCTGTGGATGTATTATTGCAATATGCCTGTAGTTGTATTACTGTCTAGTTTTATTACTGTCTAGTTGTATTATTGTCTGTAGTTGTACGGTTGTGTGTAGTTGTAGTATTGTACTGTTGTCTATTTGTATTATTGTCTGTAGTGGTATGGTTGTGTGTAGTTGTAGTATTGTCTGTAGTCATATAGTTGTCTTGTCTGTAGGAATAGTATTATTGTACTGTTTAGTTGTATTGTCTGTAGTTGTAATACTGCTGCCTGTAGTTGTAGTATTGCTGTGCTGTTGTGTGTAGTTGTAGTATTGCTGTGCTGTTGTCTGTAGTTGTACTTTTCTGGCTCTTGTATCCACTTAGCTCTCTGGCTAACCCCACCGCTCGCTCTAAACGGCGTTTTCTGGTTACACTGTCGCGACTGAATCATCTCTCGCGTGTCTGTGATCTTATTAATACATAAAAACAAACAACACGACAAAGAAAAGCCGCTGTTTCACCAAAACAAACACTTAGCTTAGCGCGCTCAGCTAGTCTGCGAGCTAAGCGGCTCTGTTCTTCCTGTCCTTTTTCTGTCCTCTTTCTGTCCTCCTGAAGAAGAAGAAGAGAAAAGACAACCTTTCAGAGCCTCCAGCAGAGTGTCCACCTCCATGTCTACGGTCTGTGAGCTGCTGAAACCCGGAGAACGGAGAGCTGAGGGCCTCTTCACACAGCAGAGATCTCAATATGGCGCTGATGATGTCACACAGAGAGAGAGAGAGAGAGAGAGAGAGAGAGAGAGAGAGAGAGAGAGAATCACACATTACAGTGACAAAGGCACTCACACACTCACTCACTCACTCATTCTCTCTCTCTCTCTCACACACACACTTTTATAATGTATATTATTATTGTCATTATTATTGTTGGTGTTTTTTATTGTTGTTATTTTATCAATTAATAAGTTCATAAGTTTATAATCAGTTTTCTCAATCTCATTTGTAAAGCTTTGGAAATAGAAGTACACAACTATTTGTCATGCCAATAAAACTGAGTTGAATTGAATTGAATTAAATTAAATTGAGAGAGAGAGAGAGAGAGAGAGAGAGAGAGGAACAGAGACGTTATAACAAGCAAATAATATTGATTAGATTTAAATTAGATTCAAATATTAAATTAATAATGGGAACATTGTGAAGTTCATTAGTGTTCATAATTACATTTACAAAGTTACATTTTATAAAAGTCACATATGTTAAAATCATTATATATATATATATATATATATATATATATATTTTTTTTTTTTTTTTTTTTTTTTTCTCCAAGTCGTTACAATATTAGAATGAAAGGATACATTTATTCAGGGAAAACGGGCCATCTATTCTCTGGGAACGAGATACGGTTGGGCAGGGAGGCATACAGGTTCCGTACCATGTTTCGGCACATTCACCAGTGTTCCAGCTGGGCCTGTAGATATTGCACACTCATTGGTTGCTGAAACTTGCATCCGAGTTGGTCCCATAAATGCTTGATTAGTGTTGCAATCTGGCAGAGACATTCCTGGAATATCACACATATCACTGAGCTGTTAGTGTCCCTAGTATCACAACTAGTAGTAAACAACTGTCATATTAAAAAGGGTATTAGTGAGGGTATTAAAAATAGTTGAAACTGCTTTAGTTGCGAGTAACTGTCTTTACTGTCCAGGGAATGATTTCTAGATTTTGGAGCATTGCTGTGAGGATTTGATTGCATTCAGTGATAAGGACATTATAAACACTGTGCTTCCAGCGAACACAGTTCCAATGCTCCACAGTATCCTATCCTACTGCCTTTGACCTTGTCCAACCTTGCAGTACATATACTCCAAAATAACGTTGGATAAAATATTTTAATATTGATTTCCTCTGACAGCAACAATATACTATAAATGCCCATGTAAAGACCACTTCAACAGGGACACATCTGCAGATTTAATACTTGATCATTGTTAATTATATTCATTTAGCACACAGGGAAAACATAAAATGAGACAACATTTAGCACATTTTACATTCATCATCAAAACAATAATACAGAATAACTGCAATGCATACAGTAGTAGTATCTCAGTGTGACATCAGTGTTTTCTAATGCAATATGCCAGATGTCTTGGCATGTGTTTTTTCATAGGGGATAGCAATTTGGCTGTTGAAATTTGTTGGTCATGTCCACCAAGACAAAAGCTGGACTCAACACTGAAGATGACCTTCTATTCTCGGTGACAATCTGGCACGACACTTTTGCAGTCTTTGGTGATGTTGACATGGTATTAATCATTGTTGTAACAGTCTGGTTGCATATACTCCTGTGTTGTGTAGGTGTCTGTCACTGGTGCTGGCACTAACAGGGTGACTCATGGAGGGTGTCACTGCTCACTGAATGTCTGTGCCTTATTCTATCCACTGCCTGTTTTGGTAATACTGGTGTGACTGGTATTGCACGCAGAATGTCAGTCAGACCATTCTGCTTCTTGGAGCCCTAAGATGCAACCCCTCTTGAACTCTTCCAACTGCTCACACTGCTTTGGATGCCTTTTCTGAAGCGTATTTTTGTTGCAACAGATGCTACTAACACAAAGTCAGAGTGGAAAGCTTGCACACCAGGATGACCTTATACAGTCAGTCTGATACAGCGATATACTGTTCTTGCTTACGTCACATGCGCAGTGTGAAATTTGAATCGTGCATGTTTCATGAAGTCAGACCCAAGTTTCAGTCCTTTCAGTTGATTTCTTTTGAAAATCAGTTGAGTAGTTGAGTGCAATAGTTGAGTGCAATTATTTATGGTGAGTGTTTAATTATCTATCTCCCCATAATTATGTTCAGTTTCATTCAAGGTAAATTGGCACATTTTATGTTTATGAATATATATATGTAATGAAAATAAAATGACACTTTTTGAATTACATTATGAATAGAAATTAACTTTGTCAATTCTTTTGGAGACACACTAGTATTATACATCAAGTGAATAGTTCCTTCTTGAAGGTGATGCGTTAAAGCAGGAAAGACAGGCAAGCATATGTGAGACACTTGACAAGAACCAAACTTTTCTGACAGGTCTACCAACCTGACCTTTAAATTCCCTAATGGAGCATCGGTGGGATGTGCTTAAGGGTGGATGAACATTGTACAAAATGTAATGAGTGTAAAATAAGTTGTTATACATTCATTTATTATATTTTTGACATGCATGAACATGGTTCTGTGTAAGACAGCGAGATATAAAAACACATTCATTTTAGAAAAATACACTGGCAAGAGTATAAATCTTGTGCAAGTCTCAGAGATTGTGTGTGTGTGTGTGTGTGTGTGTGTGTGTGTGTGTGTGTGTGTGTGTGTGTGTGTGTGTACCAGCTTTGTTTCCAGGCTGAACTACCGATTTGCAGTGAGATGAAGCCGGAAACCTGTCACACGTAATAATAAGCACATTGTGCTGATTTTCACAAATACCAAAGTAGGCCTATTTACAGCACGTTCATTCATCACATCAAATATAAAACACATATAAAACAACTTAAGAGCAGTCAGAGAATACTGGAAATATAATGACACAAAGTAGCAGAGATGAGCACGTGGTTATGTGTGTGTCTGAGATGTATTCGGTTGATGAAAAAGGCTATGAATAAGGTTTATTGGAGGGTTGACTGAAATAAAGGAAAGTAAAGTAGATTCCCATGATGTCTGTACCTCATTACAGTGGTATGAATGGACACGAGGTGTTTAACTTACACATTCTTTTATGGACAGTGGTGTGTTACAGTCTTGAGTGTATCAATGTGGTCAGCTTGTAGCACTTCAAATCACTGAAATATTTAAAATAAATTTAAATGCAAAAGCAGTTCTGACTCCAAAATCAGACTGATTCTGGCTTAAAATGGACATGAAACGCCTTAATTTTACACATTTTCTACATATTTCTACGATTAAATATGTTGGGATGTATTTTGACTACATCCCGAGGTTGGTTGGTGGATTATTTCACTCTAAAGACTCACATTACAGCAGAGGATGATGCTGTTTTGACGAGGTTCCAAGAAACCCAATGACCTGTTCTTTCGAGACACTGAGAAGACAAAGATTCCAAACTCAACTTTGTACAGAAGAGCATCCAGCGGTTAATCTGATTATGTGTGATCTGACTTTGGTTACGTTTTGTCCCGGTAAGAGAGGTAGATTTTTGTGGATTTGCTGGGATGTACCTCTCGTACCCGTTGTCGGGCACATAGCTACTTCTCTCATAGTACACTGGGTTGGACAGTCTGTCCACCCAACTTCATAAGTAGAAAAGTCAAACACAGGAGGAACTGTTGTTTGGTCTGGCGAACCTCCAGCTCCCCTGACTCAAAAACCCTCTCCTCTACACAGTCCTCATGTAAGCCAGGAGAACCGCTATTCATTTGCTGCATCCAGGGACAATACAACGGTTCCCCCCCTTTGCAGCGTTTTTTGGGGGGACTTTCTTCTTATTTTCCATTGAAATACTGTAGGTGAGGTACACTAATAGGAGGTCAATGTAAATTAGTGTTTTCATGAAACCTGATGCTAGAACAAGATGGCAGTACAATTGTTACAAAAGCTTTATATAGATTGTTTAATATTTTTAATTCAGTTTAACTGAGTGTTAAACGTATGAAAAAGGCTTGTACGTTGTACCAAATACATTTATTGTTTCATGCCCACTTTAAAGCCTCTTTGAACACAGTGACAAATAATTAGCCACACACTGTAATGGCCATTTTGGGCTGAGAGCCATTTCTCACATACTGTACACACACTTCTGTTTCTAAGTTTGGAATCACAGGTCATCTTAAATGTTTTTAATATTTTATATTTAATAATAATAATGGATAATGTAGAATTTAAATCATGTGTTGAGCTCATGTGTTACTCAATATTTCAAGTATTTTGGGAAAACTCAAAAATGTAACATCATAAACAAACTATAGAAGGAATACTAATATTAAAACATCTTTTTATAAGGTTAACAGTGGTTATAGAAGAAAAGTCTGATTAGAGTCTTACTATACTCAAGATATTGGTATCAGAAACAGAAAAATGGTTCTACAGCTCTGTTTATCACTGGACATAATTTCTCTTGCCCATAATTTGAAATGTGAAAAATGATTGCATCACTTTTTACTGAAAATTCCAAACTTTTTAACAGAAGAGCATCTGGATCAGCGTCACACTGAAATGTAACTTTTATTAGCTTTATTAGAGGTGGGCAGTATGACTAATTTATTGTATCATGATAAAAATATAATTTTCGGCGCAGTTCATGGATATCGTCAGTAAGAACACTGACAAACTGCACATTTTGTTACAGACAGTATAAATGGTGCTGTATAACTGGGTGAAGATAAAAATCATGGGAGAATATTTAAATAGCCATTTTTAAGAATCAATCAAAATACTCTGATAAATATTGTGAAAATCTTTAAATATTGTGATAGAATATTTTTTACCATATCACCCACCCCTACTAAAAGCTGGAAAATGATTTAAATGCATATATTTTACTTTAGTTTGATTTTACCCATTGTATGTCCCTAAACAAAAACCTTGTTTGAGAACACCCTACAGCTTTAGGTCTGAAACAACAAAACACACATTCAAGTGCAGCAGCAGTCTCCACTGAGCTCATTTGACCCGTTAACTGGTCCACAGTTAAACTTTCAACATATCTGGGTGTCGTTTTGAGTAACACTGCAGTCAAACTGTTCCTGGAAAATGCAACATGTGCAAACTGTGAGACAAAATAAAAGTTGGCAATCTCCATCATTCATTTCCCTCTACATATACATTCTGCCAAATCCATTTCTCAACACAGCCTTCTCAACCACACTGCTCCACTGAGCAAATCATACTCCACTGAGCCACAGTGGTAAGGATTCCTTGAAGCCCAACTCTGGAGCCAAGCTGCCATTTATTCCATAAGAACCACTGCCTGAAGCTCAGTCTGCCCAAGAAGCTCTCCTTTATCCTCCTCAAAAGGGAGGGAGGATGCTGGTCTGGAGGCCACAGCAGGAGGTCTTGGCATTGCACGCGTTCCATTTACATAAAAATACCTCCATCAGTTGTGGAGAATCACAGCTTCTCCTTGTCGTTCCAAAGCAGCTCTTGCAGCAGCAGTTCAACGCCGCTGTCTGTTGGGCGGCCGGGCATGGCGAATGACCTTTTGCTCAAACACGGCTTTCATGGTCTTCTCGATCTGTTTGAGGAACACCTGAGGGATTCTGCCACACAGCGTGTTTACAGTGTCCAAGAATTTGGTCTGGAGGGGATAAAACAGGGACTGGAACATGTTTTCTCCAAAAGGATACTGAAAAACAAGAAGGTGAAAAATTATGTTCATGTCATTCAAGTCTTTGATTTCAATTTATTTCTTATCGACTGCTGAACAGCAGAGGAAGAACATATGTCTAGACAAGGGGTTTCCATTATAACAATGAGTTGTGCATATAAAACTCAATGAGACAGTGGAGAAGAAACACAACTGACAGACACTCCACTTCCATCATTTCATATTATATCTACAATGCCTTATGGCCACATTCATGGCCAAATGAAAACTCTAGAAAGGGTTACAATTAGTAATGCTGTAGCAGGAGAAACACTCTCCAGAACCAGTGAAGTTCTGGTTCTATACAGCACCACAGTATGTTCCACTATTGTGTCCAGGAGTGTTCTATGCTTTGACTATGACACTCATCAGAAGTGTAAAACAGTTGACTTACGTCATGTATGGCATCATATACCACTTTGAAAGCTGGCTGTTTGTCATCATGGTAAACCCCCCGGTTACCATGCAGAATGGACACACCATCCTCCTCTGCCCCCTTGCAGTTGCTGCCATACATGCAGTGATCGGGTCTGTAGTTCCACTGGCAGGGGAATGTGTACAGGCATTCTGTAAAACAGATAAATCAACAGAATATCTTTTTATTTCATCATTATTACATGAAAAATTGCACAATCATGTGCAGAATTTGGGCAGCCCAACTCAAATGACATGTTTACAGTTTAGAGCTCCACTTTATATTATGTATAGTATTCGCTATTATAGCTGGATTATAGTATTACAGTATTGTAATTACACCTTATGTAATTACACATCTGCATCAGCACACATATAGGAAAGAATACAGGTATTTTACAGCTACTGAGATACACTTGTGTAATTATTATTCAAAACTGAAGGTGATACATGTGTGATACATCAGTAGTTCTAAGTAATTACATGTTATTACACAAATACACAGAAAAACCTACCGTATTTTCCAGACTATAAGCCACTAATTTTTTCCCCCGCTTTAAACCATGCGGCTTATAATAAGGTGCAGCTTTTTCTTCTTATATGTTATTTTCCAGGTTTTTTTTTACTTTGCTGGTGCGGCTTATATTCCGGTGTGGCTTATAGTCCGGAAAATACGGTAATTTAGAGCACAATGAATATATTAATAGTAGCAGTCATTAGGTGTATTTATTTTTTATTGAAAGCAGTAGCAATCTTGGTGTTTGAGTATCCGTGTGCTGGCCGTGTGGGTGTTTTTCTGGCCACTTCATATATTTACATACTTATATCACATGCACTGCCTCTGAAGAGGACCCGGCACCTTTTTCTGCGAACAGCTATCTCTTTAATATATACAACTTGATAAGCCATTTGAACATGATTATATTTTTCCAGTACGTTAAATTCAGCAAATACATCATAACTGTGTATTACAATGTACAGAAATGCTCATTTATACATAGATCATCAGCAACACAAGCAGGAATATGACCAGGTATACCAAAACTTTATTTGCACCACACAAAAGTCTAAAAGGTTTACATTTTATACACGATTCTCTATCAAATGAACCAAAAACGTTTGTCAGGGCAGTTGACAGGCAAACACAACCCAAACACAGTGTCCTCCATCGCCACAAGCACTTAATTCCCACACCTGGCTCTGAGTTTGTCACAGTCACTCCAGGCTAGCCAACTGTTTACCTAGACAAACAGGGTACCGCTTTCATCTGTCAAATCCTCTTCAGCCTGTGGAGATGACTTTCAGAATGAGGACAGGGAAGAAAAGTGCCTCCTGTTATATCTGGGAGATCGTATTGATTTTCTGACCAGGGTCAAAAAGACAGGGAGGTTTAGTGCAGCACAGCACACTGTGAAGCTAAGCAGAGTTCAGTACATTTAGACTTAGGAGGTGGCTTGTAAAGTGCAACCTAAGGGTCCATATTATAAAAAATACAGGTATATATCAGTGCATTTAAAAAAAATGGAATATTGTTAAAAAGCTGATGTGATCACAACTTCATTCAAAAAGGTAAATTGTTATAATTTATATTCATTGCACGTAGAGTGACATTTACAGCCTTTCTGGTTGTTTTACTCTTGATCAGTTTGGCTTATAGCTCATTAAAATCCAGAATTAATATTAATATAAATAAATAAATAAATATTTACATTCAAATTTGAATACATTACTAAGCACAACTTTAAAAAAAAAAGTCTGAAATATGTCACTTTAAATGTAATGAATATAAAATATGACAGTTGAATTTTTCAATTTTCATTTTCAAAAACCTTTTCACTGAATTCAAATTTTTTTAGACACAGTAGTTTTTTTTAATTTATAAAATACCCCTTTATAACTTTAATGTGACTGTATACTATTAAAGGGGTACATATAAATGTGTTGGTTTAGTGGCCATTTTAACAAAGCCTAATTTTTGCAGCACAAGATGGTCATTCAATCAACACAAGTTGGTCATTTTCATAATGAATGGGTTGTGCATGACAATTAATATCACACTGGTATTTAAGATTGGTCCAATCTGATGATTGGACCAATAGAAATACTCCAAAATCATTTTATATGGAATTCAAGTTAAGAATGTCTTTTCCACGAAAAATGTAGAATGGGCCCTTTAATCGGCCACTCCAAATATCATATGAAATCAAAGTTAGTCAAGCATGAAAGGCAAAGAGATTTCACTCCAACTTCAAGGAAGGAAAAAAGAAGCTGTGCTCCAGTGAAGCAGGCAATAATCTAATTCAGCTAATTACACAGCCAATTATAATATTAGGTGATTAGGGAGATTAATCAAATTAGGCAACGTGGCGCTCTTTTAGGGAGTAGCTGGAGTATTCAATCAGCCAAGACATGTTGGGTGTCTGACATGTCTTTAGTTTTACACTGGAGCGCTGAGGCTAATGAACCTAACAAGAAATGGAAGCGTATATCCCACTAATTAAACTGGAATAACTGCAGGCTTACATCATCACACACTCTCCTCAAACCATGTATTCAGTAAACTAAACCAGGCTATTTCTGGGGTTTCTGAAACCGAACGACACACTGTTACCTATAAACATGAACTACAGGACAGACAACATCTACACTTCAAATTGACTGACCAGTATTTGGTGGTAGTTGGTATCAGATGGCCGTGAAGGTGAAAGAATCCTATACAAGGTTTAACACGATAGTATGATAGATATATTAGTGCTTCTCTAAAAAAAAAAAAAAAAAAAAATACAAGGCAGGAATACCCCCTGGAAAAGGTGTCAGTCCACTGCAGGGTACCACACACACACACGAAACCGGAATACCCACAGAAACCCGCATGGACACATGCAGAGAAAAACAAAACTCATCACAAACAGTGACCTAAGCAGGGATCGAACCCAACAAACCCCAGACCCATGACATACACTACCTGCAATGCCACCATGCCACCCCATGGTCAGGTGTGTAAATGTACCTCCTAGGAGGAGCGTTAAATATTCAAATTGACATTTTACTATTTCATTTTTTAATATTCAAACTTAAAACTAACAACCCTAAGTTGTGCAGTTTCAAACATTCAGTCTCGCAGTCAAATTTACACATTTCATCTCGTAACTCCAAGGTGGAGAATCAATGGCAGTGTCTGGCATTGTTACAAGATTACAGATCTCCAATCTGACTGAACTGACCCTGATAACAGATCAAGACTAAGGACTTTATATGCTGAAAACCTCGGTTTACATGCAAGGTACAAGTAATCCAACAGGCAAGTGTAGAGTAGGATAGAATAGTATAGGATAGAACTTTATTGATATAGAGTACCACTTGGTCTACTCGTTACCATGACAATGAGCATCATGCGAGCCCAGAATAAGAGGTTCAGCAGGTGTTACCAGTTTGCACTTTTGGTGTTTGTTTCTTTAATTACGTTTAAAAAAATGCAGACTCACGTTCACTTATTTAAGAAGCTGCAACAGGAAAAGGTCTCGTCCTGCAGCATGAAAAACTACTGAAAATCTGGACATGCAGTTATCCGAGGCAGATTTGTTAATGTTCGCACGTGTTGTCTGATGAAACACTGGGTCTCAGAGACTATTTCTGGGTAACGTACATCTGCAGAGGTTGGACAATTAAATTGAAACACCTGGTTTTAGACCACAATCATTTATTAGTATGGTGTCCTTTTGCGGCCAATACAGCATCAATTTGTCTTGGGAATGACAGTTTTTGGATACATTCCGGGTTATCACCCCAACATCCCTTTCAGACAACTTCCTCTTGCGTCCACAGTTAATCCTGTTGGATGTGGTTGGTCCTTCTTGGTGGTGTTGACGTTAACCTGGATACCGTGGCTCTTGATACATCACAAAGACTTGCTGTCTTGGTCACAGATGCGCCAGCAAGACGTGCACCAACAACTCTTTTGAACTCTGGTATGTCCCCCATAATGTTGTGTGAATTGCAATATTGAGCAAAACTGTGCTCTTACCTGCTAAATGAACCTTCATACTCTGCTCTTACTGCTGCAATGTGCAATTAATGAAGATTGGCCACCAGGCTGCTCCAATTTAGCCGTGAAACCTCCCACACTAAAATGACAGGTGTGTCAGTTTCATTGTCCAACCCCTGTACATGAGAGCTCGTTCACTGCTAGACATGCCTCTACGACACTCTCAAAGACATTTTGCCCAGTTGACAGACTTCAAGCAAGGTGCATTACTGGACTGAGAGAAGCAGGATGGACATTTTCATAAACTACCCACCATCAAGTCCCTTCTGACCAAGCCACCGTTCATGAACCTGAACCTGCTACCTGAGTAGGTTTCTGATCAGGAACTGAAGACAGTCAGGTTAGAGTACAGAGGCCCCATTGTGAATGATTCAATGTTCCTTTGCTGTGGAGCAACACCCCGACCCAACCCTTTGTGTAATGACAGTCAGTCATCCCTAGTGGTGACACAAGTGACACTAACAACTTGGCGATTATGTGCAGGACATCCTGTGGCCACATGTTGCCTCTCATGGCAGGCCTTCCATCTGACATTTTTCTGCAAGATAATAATGCTCACCCACACATGCAATGTTTTTGCCAGATTATAACACTTCCTTGGCCAGATGTATCGCCAATTGAACATGTGCTGCAGGATGCCATACGGAACCTGTATGCCTCCATGCCCCACCATAACTCATCTTTTGTCCAGGCTAGAGGCCCAATATTGTACTAGAGTCTCCATTCAGTGATTCAGTTTCCCCAAATAAACTTATCCTTTCACTCTAATATTGTGATCACTTACATGTGTCATCATTACATTCACACACTAAAAATGTTGTCAAGCAGTGTAATATCTGGCAGTTCTTTATATTGAGGCAAATTTTCACAATGAAAAAAAATATATATATAAAATAATTTTACAATTTTTATCTCCTGTAAAGTTGCTATTTTTGAGATATAAGGTTTTTGCAAGACAACTTTGATATACAGTATATACATACTATAATAAAACATTTGTGCATCAATGTATTACCTGGATTGTAGTGGAAAATAATGTTTAGAAGGTCCTGGTCACCCCATGTAATGTGGTTCTTGTATTTCTGGTAGAGTGGATGAAGCAAGTCCTCCCATGACAGACCACTAGCAATCATGCTGTTCTGTAAAATCGAGAGTGGCGGGTTACTTTCCTCATTGCCAGGCTGGAGGCGGATTTTCAGACATCAGTTCATACAGAAATGACAGCCCTTTTTTCGGTTCAAAAGAAGTTTCTTACACAGTTTTTCTCAAGGTCTTTTGAAAAAGTAACCAGGTTTGAAATTACAGCTCTGTCTGGGTTTCAGAAATATGCTAATTCAAACTCGAGACACCCTCTCTCTCTCACACACACACACACACACACACACACACACACACACACACACACACACACACACACTTCAGACTGCAATCAGCAGACTTCAAGCTGCAGCTGCTCTTAGAGGCTCTAAGCCATGCCGGTTAAAAGGGTCCATGTGAGTAGAAATTTCAAGGATATGTGAGTGTTGGAGACTCGGGCAATTGCCAAAGGTGGCAAACCACAAAGGATGTACACAGCAAATACTCCAGCTCAGGGCTGGGAAAATATTCCCCACCCCCGAACATGTTTAAAAAAAGTCCCATGACCCATCACCCGTACTTACAGAAAAAACCTCCCCAGTCTTAACTGAACTATCACAGAACCATCACAGTGAAAAGCTGCTGTGTCTCATTACTGGAACCACTGGTTCAGAGTCTGGCAGATCCTGTTTAATATACTGATTCATAATTGGCACACATCAGCTTCAAATTAAATAAACACATTCTTCAATGTAGGTCAATCATCTCAGTCACCAAATGCTGCCAAAGTACATCTAAAGCAAGAGACTTGCTTGACTGGAAATTCCTTCTGCATACAGCAATGTGTAAACACTGTTTATCTGGACAGCAAGCGTTAATTTACTTTAAAAACACTTCAAACTTATTACATATAAGTGAACACATTAACAAATGATACAGCAGGATGCCGACAGGCAGATTGCTGCAGCATCTGCAGTGTTGTGGACTCTGGGCCGGTCTGTTGTGGTGGAGAGAGAGCTGCGACAAATGGCAAGGCTCTCAATTTACCGGTTCAATCTACGTTCCAAGTTTCACCTACGGCCACGAGCTTTGAGTAGTGACCGAAAGAATGAGATCCTGAGTGCAATCGGCTGAAATAAGCTTTCTCTGCAGGGTTGCTTGATTCTCCTTTAGAAATAGGGTGAGAAGTTCAGTCATCCGGGAGGGGCTTGGAGTAGATCTGCTGCTCCTCCAAGTCGATAGGAACCAGCTGAGGTGGTTTCGAATGCCTCCTGGGCATGTCTCACTGGGAGCAGGCCCTGGCTTTATGTTTAGTTATTTATTCATTTTTTTCATGCTTATATCGTGTTTTAGAGTTTGACACTCTTACTGACCACTGACGTTATGCAATATTACAATAATCCCACATAAACAAAATCAGTCGTCAGTGAAAGTGTCTGCTTGTAAAACAAGAATATTTCATTTCATCAAAATTGAGTAAATTGCTATTCAAATAGTAAAAATTGAAACAAAAAAGGTTTGAGATATTTCAGTCTACATGTAATAAATAGTTTATATGACAGTTTAACCTTTTTGCAATAGTATGAGTGTGGCTCGTCAATCTAGCATCTACATTTTTGCATTTGACCTTAGAAATTCAGCAATCCTAAGATGCCCATAAATTAGATTGATACAGGCTGTTAGCCTGGTCCAAAAAGCTCAATATCAGGTTTTAATACTCCTCATTTATCTTGTCTTGGATGTGTCACTGACTTAAAGAGGGTTGTAAAGTTCAAGGAACGGTGGATGACTAAAGGATGGCTATGTGGTGTTAAGCATGAAGAAATGAACAGACGTTAGTAGTTTGGTTCTGAATAGGAACTTTGCTTATAATGCTTAAAAGAACAATGCCTAAGAAAAACATCTCAAAGGAAACCAGTTAATCACACTCCAAGAAACCTTTCATTTTACATACTAAGCATACTGACCAGTATACTGGTGCAAAGTTCATTCACAGGGATAGATGCACTGATAGGGAGGTATTCATATGTTTGATTCCTTAGTTCATATTAATGCTTTTAAATAGAATTGCTGATTTACAAATTTACTGGTTGTCACTGGTATTAGTCTTGGTACCACACAGTGTTATAACCATCAGTAAATAAAAAAAACATTCACATATTATTAATAATTAATAACATATTATTATCAGTAAACATATCCAACATCCAAGCAACCACAAGCCAATCAAATAACCTCTCTTTCAAGCAGAACTAAAGAAACCCCAACCTTGAACAGAGTGCTCCGAATGCGGGTAAGGTTCATCAGCATGACCCCCGAGTTGACCCCTGTGACGCCATAGAACGGATGCCTGGCGAAGCGACTGTACCAGCCAATTTTGGGAATTTCATGCTCAGGGGCCATGGCTGCCAGCTGAGTGCTGTTAAAGGCCTTCAAGAACTTCCAGATGTCATCCATTGGCCGGAGAAAGAGTACATCAGTGTCCACGTACAACAACGAGTCCACGTCTTTCAAGATCACCTGTGGGGAGAAGATGCGCTTTACTAAATCTTTCCAAACAGCCAGAAGAGAAACAGAGTAGGCCAGGTAAATGATGAGTGCTTACTGGCAGAAAGAGCCTCTGAGCGGCACATGGCTTGAAGAGCCTTTTCCATTCCTCAGCATTTCCCACAGAGAAGGTGATTGGGTACAGGCTGTACTGGAACTTGGAAGCGAGTGGCCGGGGCCATTTGCTTAGCTGTGAGGAATTGGAGATGATCAGGCATCATCACACATTATTATCCAGATACTCAAATAACCCACAAAACTGTCTGAGAACTGTCCCCTGAGAACTGACTTCATTACAATTTGTTTCAATTATTGGTCTTTAAAACACAATTCAAAGACAACTTATTACATGTAGCTGAATAGTCTGTAAATTATCTAACGCTTATTTGTTTGTTTGTTTGTTTATTGTGTAGACCCCCAGGATGAACTTGAGGATGAGCTTGTGGTCCACATCCGCTAATGGAAATCCTAAAACAATTCCAAGCCTTAGGGAAGATTCTAACATGTGTAACAATAAATTGAATTCTGAAATGTGATTGGAGCAGATTAATACAGAGGTCATCAATATAAATAAACAAGAGATGGGTAAAACAAGTAAACAATATCTTATGTGTGAGAATACCAGAATTCTGAATTTTAATATCAATACCCAGTGCTGTCACAATACTACACGAGACTAATGCAAAACATTCAAACCTATTTAAACATTAAATGTCTATTAAATGAAACAGAGAGCCATGCTTTACAGCTGAACTAACATGTTTGACTGGACCCACTAATACCAATCAATCATCACTTGAATGGCATCGGAGGCACCCCTGGAGGCACGTTTTAGCTTTTGCACTCCTCCTGCAACTCAAGGTCCAGGGTTGAACACTAGGACAGAATATGGTTTCAGGAACAAGAGAATGAGTTCAGCGTTCAGAATCCCTTTCCAATGTGGTCTTAAAGGAATGTTTCCAACATCTTGTGGAATACATGCCATGAAGAACTGGGGCTGCTCTGAGAGCAAAAGGAGGCCCGACCTAGTGTTAGTACAGTATTTGTAATGGAGTGATTGACGACTGTCTACTATATATCATTGCTGTTTAATGAAAACATGTATAATAATAGTGATTTTACAGGAGAAGGCAAAAACAATTCTGAATTTTGAATGGAAGTTAACACAAAATAGGAATAACTAGTCCTTTTAGAGCTTTTCTATTGGTCTATTCATCCAGAATTATTTCCAAAGTGTACATAGCAGCTACAGCGTTCAAAGAAGAAAACTAAACACGAACAATAATGGAAACATTTTACAGCAGCAATATCTGAAGGTTATATATTGACCTGAAGGTTAGAGCATTCAGTTGTTTTCCAATTACCATTTGAAGCAATATGAGTAATATATCTACGATACAGATGAAAAGAAGCTCAATTCAATATTACACTGGAACACACACAGTCCCACAGCAGCTTTACACAAATCCAGAGACTTAATGAGAACGCTAAAGGTGTGTTTTGGATGGAAAAACACAATAAAAGCATGAAGAAGATGAAGACAAAGAAGAAGAAGAGAGAAGCACGAGAGGAACAAAGAGGACTCAAAAGAGGAACCACTCTTTCCCCGGGTGAACTTATAGTTCCTATGAGAATTACACATATTTCCTATTTAAGAAGCAACCTGTCATATAAAGCAATCTGTCTGAAAGGGCAATACCACCAATTCCTCTATTTCACCACGAGCTGGTGGAGAGAATGCTCAGTGTGAGGCTTGTTTGCCCGTTTGAAGAACAGGGTTTTGTTAACCCGAACCCTGATTGACTCTTTTGTATATTTTTAGCTTTAAAATAAGCAAAAATAATAGTGACATCATACCGATCTTGGTTAGGGACCACCACAATACCGCTGGTGGGACCACTGCCGCTAGGACCGCTAGAAATCTTCAGCTTCCCTGGCATACAGGGGCAGTAAACCCACCAGACTGCCCGTCAACACCACAACACCAGACACAGCCGCTCACCTGGGCTCATGAGGTTGCCACGTGGACTCTACAAGACTGACAAGATGTGTTGTGGATTGATGAGGCACGGTACCAGTTGTTTTGGGCTGATTGTAGGGTTTGTGTGGCACAGACACCGTGATGCCATGGACCACAGTTATTAACAGTGGTTATTAAGGCAGTGTGCAGGCTGGTGCCTTTCCATAGTGGTATGGGGGAGTATTCACATGGTATGAGTTGGGTTCTGTTTGCAGCCCTTTGTGGACTTCATGTAAACCCAAAACAATGGAATATTGAGGCAAGGTAACACACAGTGCCACCGGGCCCCAAGTTGTCCAGAATTGATTTTATGACGTATTTCCAGTACAGAGGTGACACTGTGTATCAAGGAGTGTTAAATGCCTGCACCTCTTGTGACATGGAACATCCCCTCCATCTGGTACCTACCATTATACCTACAAGGTGTGGGCATTCCCAAGCTGTTCCCTAGGATATTACAACTGAATAATCAATTTGCATACTGCCCCATGACTATTGGTATGCCAGTGTATGTGCCAGTGTACTTTATCAATGACAATAACATTAAAGAGAATGGAATGGATTCGATTCCAATACTGTACGGCTGTACAAATGATCAGCTCAATGTGTGCACTGCGTCACAGTTGTGCTGAATTAAAAGCCCTGCAGGAGATCACAGCCAGTCCCCTCAGTACTGCGAACTGTTAAACCTGCATTAATCTGGCTCAGTGCTGCCCTTGTTGCAGTTGCCTCAGGGCGCGTTTCCTCCGACACCTTTAAAAGCTTCCTGCTGTTTGCATTCGGCTCCTTCTTTGCTGTGCTTGTTTATGAGGTGCAGGACAAGGGCAGCAGCCGCAGGTTCCTCCAGAAAAGGGCAGCAGCCCATAATTTTCCACTCTGTTACGTACAACAACCCCCCCACTCCCCAACCCCTTCCCCATCGGAAACATTATTAAACAATTTCGTTCAGAGGCAGGGATCAGAATGGCAGAAGCCGGCTGCTGAGCTGCTGATATGAGGGAGAGATCAAAGCGTAAGGGACGCTTTCGTTACCTCCGGCTTCACCACCAGAGCAGTGTATAAAGTGTGCTGGGATGTCTGACTCTAACCGACATCGCTAGAGGGATACCGCATAGCATCCCGACCAGCAAACACAAGCCACCGTTTAGCGCCTCCACTCATCAGTTGTGGTGTCTGGTAGTACGCAAACATGTCTGGGTGCTAGAGGCTGTAGGAAGTCCCGTGGTGTTCAGTCTAGTGTTGTTTTGCCCGTTTGAGTTGTGTAACAGACAGAAACGGCAGACTTGACCTTCGCATTGGAAGAAAGCAATCCAGAAGTGTGCAGAGAGCTGAAGAGGCAACACTAAAAGGGTGATTCACACTCCAAGGTGATGTACGGCCTGATGTTCAGATAAGAGACCAAATATAAGGGCTGAGTCAGCGAGATGAGAAATGACTCACTTATGGTTTTCCAGATAACTTAGCACATATCAGAAATAGAAAGTTACACATTAAGGGGAAAAACACAGATTAAATACTAAAGAACACTGACCTCCAAAAGTTGAGAACACTCCCGCTTTCTCACTGCCTCTCTGTAAACTACTCAAATCACCAGTGTCAGTTGCTTGTGTATCTCTAAGCTTTTCAACAAATATACGTTTACAGCTGTCCATGAGGTGGCGCTCAAAGTGCAATTTATATTTACAGCAGTGGGGTTAAACAAAATTAGACCATTATATATTATGTTATAAAGGAAGAAACCAGTAACTGCTTGAAACATGAGAATGGGAATTCACATAAACTGGGGAAAGTGTATGTTTGTGCAAGCACAGCTGCCAGAACTGCCAAGAAATTATGTTTATTTAGCTCAACACAAGCTACAAACGACAAAATATTCATGAAGATTTTATCAGCAGTTATGGTTCTAAAATGGTTATTAGAACATTTTGGTCTCTGCCCATTCATAGAGGGAGGACGCTGGTGAAAAGGCTTAGACGTGCCAATGAACCAATCCTGTTAGGACTCTCCCCCCACCACATACACAGTACTGGGAACTAGACAAGCTGTGTGTGCATTTGCACATCTGTGTCAGCAATGGGTGCAATATAAAGTAGCAGAATGCATTCACTAGAAGGGGTGTCCACAAACATATGAACACATACTATACCAACAAAGATAAAAAAGCTGGTGAATGCCAATATTTACAGTGTTGGATTCAGTTAAGTGAAGGAAGATGGTAAGCGCTACATATCCACATTTCAGAGCTAAAACAGCCATAAACGAACATGGCGGCGGCGATGTGATATTGCCGTGCGCTGTATTCTTACAACCGTGGCCTCAATAACCAAAGTTCCTAGGTGAATAAGAATGTGAGAGGTTGACAGTGAGCCCTTACCGCTTTTTCAAACTGTTCAGTCAGATCTTCTTCTGCAAAAATGTGAAACTTGATCTTCTTGATGCTGAAGAGCAGAGCCGACTTCACCATAGTCAGCGTCTCCTCCAGACGGTTCCCACAGGCAACCACTGCAAGGTGCATAATGTTTTCCAGGTGGGTGACCTTTGACCCAGGCCGCCCCTGCTCACTCTTCAGCCTGCAGGGGTCAAACCAAGGTGAGAATGGTCACAGATCCCCAAAGCTACATCTTGCTGTTTTCCATGACGGTGCAGCATAAAACATCTGTTACACATCTGTTACACATCTGTTACACATCTGTTACAGGTTAGCCGAGCAACATCATGAAAAATGCTCTAGAAACAGTTTACGTGCTACGACGGTTTAGCCTGAGATACAGGTCTGCACAAGGTGGGTTCACTCATAGGGAGCATGTGATCCACAGGATTTTAATTGGCAGGTGATGTTAAATTTGCAGCACAGAAGTCATGAGAAACAAACAGCTAGTTTGAGAGTGCAGGTTAGACAGGTTGGGTCTTATCTATGCCGTGGACGACATAGGCTTGCGTGGATAGATTAACGGCTGGAGGCAGAAGAAGGTGGTAAGCAGCTTGCTGTGATGACTAGTGCCTTCACACTACTTGGTGACCACTTGGTGACGCAGCCTTTAACGGACTTCATGTTTCCCCACAATGATGGGAGGTTTCAGCAGGATAATGCACCATGCTATCGGGCCCAACACTGGTTCTAGGACGTATTTGTGGTACATGTGATGCTGTGGAGAGAGGAATGTTAAATGCCGACACAACTTGCCCCATATGTTTGATCATGTTCAACCTTACTCACAATATAAACACCTCGTAACGTCTACGTCACACTCATTTTAAATACCGCTATCCCATCCTCTCTTTCCATATGTAGAGGGGTTGGGACATTTTGTGCCCTGGACAAGGTGGGCTTGTGTGGTTAGATTAATGGCCGGCTGCAGAAGCAGGTGGTAAGAAACTGCAGGTGTGCTGCAGTGAGAAAAATATGTAAAACAGAGCTCTTTTTATCGTTTTAACAATGCTCATGAACAGGTGCAGATATTTAAAAAAAAGAAGTGCTTGCAGATTTCTACTCTGTGAACTCCATTACTGGGACATGGCTTTGTTCTAGTTATTCAGGTCCCAGTTAATGGAACTGGCATTGATTTTTGTTATTTTGGATTTTGTTTGTTTTAATGAAACACAAGTGATGTGTGACCTTTTGCCATTCATGATTTCGACACACTGCCAGAATAAACATCTATGAATTTTGAGCTTTAAGTCGTCTGATCATCTTTAGATCATGTTGCATTAAGTAAACAATGCTTAGTGGTTTATATATATATATAATATATATAAATTGTAAACATCGTTTACTTAAAAAATACATATACATATATACATACATACATTCACACACACACACAGTACAGGCCAAACGTTTGGACACACCCTCTCATTCAATGCATTTTCTGTATTTATTTACATTGTAGATTCTCACTGAAGGCATTAAAACCACGAATGAACACATGTGGAGTAAAACACACACACACACACACACACACACACACACACACACACACATATATATATATATATATATATATATATATATATATAGCTTCACCTGCATTTTTTGGGACTGAAACTGTAGATGCCATAATTATTCAAGCTGTCCAGCACTGACAAGCAGAACTGTCAATGGGAGACATTGTCAGGTCACAAGTTTACATGTGACATGTGAACTACCATGTTTTTATTGCTGTACAAAAGGTGAACAAAACTTTCGCTCTTGTTGGATGCTTGTTTTTTTTCCCCCCCAAACCAAGTGTCAATCTTGCCAAGAAGCACTTCTCTGCTGATGAATATGAGGTTGATGTTCTATATCCCTACTTTGTACCTTTTCGTTCATTGAGAACAGTTTGCAATACAGACTAAATTTAAACATCTGCTTTTAAAGGACTTTTAAAAGCAATTATCTGCCTGTTAATATAATTTCATTGTGATTATGCAACCAAAAAAAGAAAGATTTCATCATTTTGGTGTAAGTTAGAATTAAGACCATGTGTACATTAAAGAAACAGGAAGATGCCTCAACTCTGAGGTCTCCGATTTTGGCTTTACAGTCACGGCTCCTCATCTCACTCTGTAGCTGCTGTATGTGATGCAAAAAAGCTGCCAAGACAGCTGAGTGAGGGACTGAAACTACAGCAGAATTTAAATTGACCCCAAAGAGCCGCTAGACAGCAGAAGAGAAGCACGCCTCTTCATGAGGGACCATTACAGGCATTGTCTTGGGTTTCTTGCTTCCATGTTTTTGGCGTTGGGTTTGCGTTTATGATCCACGTTAAAAACGATCCCTGCACAGGCCAGAGAAAGGAGATTTGCAACACTGCAACAAGAGACAACCTCTGCACACAGTCCTCCATTTATCAGGGGATTTAGTTAAAAGAAACAAAATCACGCAGCCTGAGGAGTGTGTAGCGTTTGAGAGAAAGCGAGAGGGAGGAGGGAGGGAGAGAGAGAAGGAAAAAAAGGAAAAACATCAAAGGACAGAGAAACTCTCATTGAAAGTCAAACGTGGACCATGAAAACCAGGCACGTAGGACATGATTGGAGAGAAGCAGGGCCATCTTTACTGACAGCACTGTTTTCTGCCGTACTGAGACACAACCACAAGACACACTTCAGACAAGATGAGGGTGCGAGGGAGGGCTGTTGTCTCTGCTTTGAAGGCTTATGTTCCTTTCAGAAAAACGCCTTGTGCGCTTACAGCAGGATAAATTACAGGAACTAGGCCAAGGCTCCAATGCTTTTAAAGCTGAAGGAACAACAAAAACTCTTTTTCTACAAAACAGTATAAATTTATCACAAAGAGCTCAACAGCAATTGACAATTTTAGTTTGCATTTGGGAAAACAACCATGCTGAGGAATTCAACACAAATGCAGTACACGCTGGGTCAGCAAAAGGGCAGCACATCAAAAACCCTGTGGGCCCATCTCATAAAAAAATTAATTTTGCTGGTTCAACCCATATAATATTAGCCTTGGTACCAGATACCACAGGACACCTTCCAAAGTACCTTTTGAGATCATTTGAATCTAGCAGGGTCACATTGGTGACAAAAAAAACATTGCATACCTAACGAGATCCATTACATACTAGTGCTCAATGAGCAACAGAGTTCATAGATTGAGAAGAAGTGGTACAGTGCACTGAATGTTACGTTCAATGTGTGGAAAATGGGTCACAAACATGCTAATGATTGGCAGAAAGGAGCGATTGCATTGAGACCTGTCAAAGGCCATTGAGTAAAGGAAGTAGCTGAACTTGGGGCTGTATCAAAGTGAAAATGATCCTGCTGGAATATGGTTCCATCAGCAGTGGCAAAACCCCCCAGCCCCCAGTCTTATCTCAGAAATTGGTTGTGAAGGACTTGCATTGTACTTTTCATTCACAAGCCATGAAACATGCTGGTAGTTTCATCTCAATTCTCAAGACATTTTTTTGTAGAGTGGGATTTTTGCCCCTGCAGGTGGCTTCAATACACCTGCAGATTCAGCTACTTCCTTCAAACTATGGTCTTTGGCACGCCCAAATGCATTTACACATCAATCATTTGCTTTGTGACCCATTTTCTACACCTCAAACAATACATTCATATATATATATATATATATATATATATATATATATATATATATATATATATATATATATATATATATATATATATATAAAGTATGTGTATATATACAGGGGTTGGACAATGAAACACCTGTCATTTTAATGTGGGAGGTTTCATGGCTAAATTGGAGCAGCCTGGTGGCCAATCTTCATTAATTGCACATTGCACCAGTAAGAGCAGAGTGTAGCAGTTCAGAGCACAGTTTTGCTCAATATTGCAATGCACACAACATCATGGGTGACATAATGTTCAAAAGTTGAAAAGAGGACAAATTGTTGGTGCTCGTCTTGCTTACACATCTGTGACCAAGACAGCAAGTCTTTGTGACGTATGAAGAGCCACGGTAGCCAGGGAAATGTCAGCACCACCAAGAAGGACGAACCACATCCAACAGGATTAACTGTGTATGCAAGAGGAAGCTGTCTGAAAGGGATGTTGGGGTGCTAACCCGGCTTGTATCCAAAAAATGTAATTCCCAAGACAAAATGACACTGTAGTGGCCACAAAAGGAGGCCCTAATACACCATACTAATACATTATTGTGGTCCAAAGCCAGGTGTTTCAGTTTCATTGTCCAACCCCTGTATGTATAGTGTATAAAGCAAGTTGTAGCATGCAGTTTATGAATGAATTGCTACATGGGAATGTAGATTACATTGAAGGGCATGCAATGGGGAAAAAATATACATCAAAAGAAAAAATAACTGCCATGTCATTTTCCAATGTTTATTGCAATATTGTGCAACCCTATTACAATCCATTAGATCAGATCAGGACAGCCTTATTGGGAACCCTTATATTTAAGAATCTATTGAGCTTCGTTTTCTTCTTAGAAATGTACATGCTTTAAAACAGGTGTTCAGGGATTTCTCAGTAAAGCAAAACTCAAAGAACCACATAAAAGCTTAAATGCTTCATTGTCTGGTTAAATTGTTCTTCATATAAAAGAAAAAACATTTTGCAGATGGTTCATTATAAGTCCTTCTTGCTTAGCGTGCAGCCTTTTGAAATCATCTGCTTTCCAGACGTCCCTCAGAATATATATCTTGAGGTAAGTTTGGCATTTCCTTTCCAACCCAATATAACTCGGCAGCCTTTCAGCATTCATTCGACATCCAGTTTTAATCCATATAACTATGCTAAAAACAAACACAGGGGTGTATTGGGTTACATATCCCCATGTTCCTTAGGCCAGAAAGCATACAGCACTGCAGTGATGTTACTTTCATCAGCCCTCTGCAGAACACAATGCTCACAGTGAGCTGATCGTGAAGTCTGCAGCCTGATTCAGCACATCTGGAAACATTTAAGTGGGCGGAGAAGGTTTTATGTTGGTTATTGCAGGTTTTCTATAACGGGTAATAATCAGGTTATGCCTACATATTACTGATATTTGGAGCAGAAGACCCTGTAAGGTCTTAAACAAAAGTTGTTTTTCACCATTTCACCAACAAAACAAAGACCTTTTGAACCCACCAAACAAGAAAACTGTTCAAGTGTTGCCTTGAACTTTAATGCATCAAGGAGAAAGCCAGGAGGAATCCATCAAAGCTTATTCAAAGGGCAAAAACGCTGCGACTTTCAGCTCAGTACAAAAATCCTCTCTTCTCTCCATGTGTGGGAACAGAGCCAGAGCTTTTCAGCGAGCTTTTAACCACACATCCCGAATGGCCAACTGATTTAACACTTTTTTTCCTCTCTCGCTCTCATTCCTCTCTCTCCACCTCACGATCTTAGCCTCCCTTGCCAAGAGCTGTTTTTTTCATGCCATCCTTGGCTCGAAACAACCCTGCTGTAAAAAGTAGGCTAGAGAATGTAGGAAAAGTTTCATTTCTTCTCCGTTCCTGTCGACTCAGAGAGGGCTCTCTCTGGTGCAACTAATCAGGATGCTCGGGCGAGCAAGGAGAACATTTTCAGGAGTTCTGTCAGGAAAGAGAGAGGGGGCGGGGGAAGCACTAAGTCTTCCCAGATGACATGTTTATTGGTCTACGTAACGTGCCTGCCATGAGGCAGACCGTTTGCCTCCAGGGGCACATCATAACCGGGTTCCAGATGACAGTGAAAGGTATTTGTTTAAAAGGCTTCACCAAGAATGGCCAGGCCTAGTCGCTGCTTGTTCCACGCTGCTGCACAATAACAGTCGGACACAGACTTTCATTAGGTCTTAGCAGTATTATTGTTAAAGTAGTAAACTTTGGACAGCAAATGTGTTGATTAAATGACTCCAGCCTAATGGGTTTCAGAACACCACTACTCTACCTACATGAATTAAGGTTTATAAATTTATAAATCTGGGTCAATGAGATGAAGTTTTAGAACAGTTTGGAACCTATTAGAAGTTTAAGGAGTATGCAGGCAAAAACTGAGCCTTTATAAGTAGGCTTGAGAATAGGAATTGTGGGCAAATTCCAATATCATGTGCAGTTTTTCACCCTTAATAATTTAGACGTGCCAATTATCCATCCTCCTAAGTAGTCTCCCACATTACGTGCCCTGCTCTTGACGCCAGGGGGAGAGATCGTCCACGTTTCCTCTGAGTCATGTGACGATAGTCTACCGCCTGCCGCCATTTGTATCGTTGCCGGGAAGCCATCACGCTTGGAGGAGAACGTTGGATCCCCAGACCTGAAACAATGGTCAGCAGATGCCTGTGTCGACAAGCAGCACATTTATGAGATGTGGGAAGAGCATCATCTCCATGTCAAGTCAAGTTCTCTCCCTCTGGACCCCAGCAGCCGATAGTGAGCAGCATGAACCTGGATTTGAACTAAATCAGACAAAATCTACTTGGATCAGCTTTACAGACTAACAGATGCATTAAAATGAACAAAATACAAATAAACTATATGGCCACAAATATGGGGACACCTGCTTATTCAGTGTTTCTACTGAAATCAGTGGCATTAAAGAATGTATTGTGCTTTTGTTGGAGTAACGTGACTGTCTTTACTGTACAGGGAAGGCTTTCTGTTAAATTTTACTTTTAAACATTGCTGTGAAGATTCGACTGGATTCAGCAACAAGACTGTTAGTGAGGACAGGATGTTGGATGATCACCACACCACCTCATTCTCAACTCATCCCTAAAGTACTGGATGAAGCACCATCATTCCAGAGAACACTGCTCCAAAGCTCAATGCTTAATACCCCTCTAGCCCACACTTGGCATTAGGCACGATGCCAAACGTCCATGTTCTCTGCACCAGAGAACACTTCTCTACATAGACAATACAAGTGGTGCACATCTGTGTCTGCAATGGGTGAGTTCATTAGAAGGGGAGTCCACAAACATTTCCATGTACAATGCCTTGCAAAAGTATTCACTCACCTAGGGTGAATACCACACACACACACTCCTGAAAATATTCGTGGCACTTCACAAAAATTTTGTGTTTATAGTTATGTCTGGCACAAAACCTTTCCAAAAAGGATTTGCCTTGAGGAATTGGATGAATGAATGAATGAATGAATGAATGAATGAATGAATTGGCAAAAATCCCATGGTCTGATGTGGCAAACTCATAGAGACTTACAGCTGTAATTGCCACATAAGAGGGCACTGCATCTATATCTATACCTATTAAATATTGCAGAAAACCATTTAAAAAGCTTCATTTTTAAGAATGAGACATTAGACCTGACAGGGTTAAAGGCTAAGTAACGTCAGCATAAGGTCACGGTTCTAAGCAGACTTCTCCTAGCACTGTATATGCAAGCCAAGAACCATTTAGTAATCTTCGTTTTAGACTGCGAGACATTCGATTGGATAGGGTTAATAAATCTGTTTGAGAACTCTTATTTTGGAGAGTCTTTAGGCCCCTTAGTCCAAAGGGATCAAGGACCATTGGGCCACATATACTGCAGAACACTTTGACAACACAGCAAATCTGATCACTCAGCTGTATTTTGGGTTATAAACATGCAATTATGATCTCTGTGTGTGTGAGTGTGTGTGTGTGTGCACGTGTGCATGTGTGTGTGTGTACGTTCTTGTCCAACAAAGACAAATTGGCTGCCCATGTGAATGAGCACAGCTTTCTTGCTTCACTGTCATTCTGGCAAACACACCCGTAAGTGCTGGGGGAGGATAACAGCCAAAAGAGCATATCAGCCTTACCTCATAAACTGGATTCAACCAGATCTCCAATTTCATCTAACTTAATCCATCAAGAATATTCGAGGCCTTTCCAAAGCTCACTCTCAGTTTACATGACTAAATTACTGAACTGCTGCCTGTAAAAGGTGGACAGTTTGCTGGACCATTTGTATTGGGGGTGTAAGAAAGTATTGATATATCAAGTGTTGTAATATTTCTACAAAGATTCTTAAAAACACTGTAAACAAACAGTTTTATCAGACAATAGTTCATTTTGTGTCAAGATCCCACTGATCTGACTGCAACTTTTACTGAGATTTTATACATATGATGGTGTGTTTTTTTTTATATTATGGCAGGTTTATTTGGATAAAAATCACAATGTATGGTCATTCTTGCACTATCGCAATATATATATATATATATATATATATATATATATATATATATATATATATATATATATATATGCTGAATGTATGCATTGTATTGTACAGTTAGTGTTAATGTTCATGAGTCCACCATCAGGAGAATACTTAATAGCAATGAGTTGCAAGGAGAAAGCTGTTCCTCTACAAACAGAACACTGTTGCCCACCTGCAGTCTGGTAAAGATCACATGGACAAGTCAGAAAACTACTGGAATAATGCAGACAGATGAGACCAATATAGACCCATTTAGTTTAGACACTACGTTTGGAGGAAGGAAAACACTGCATTCCAGCAGGAATGAAACCTGATGCCATCTGTTAAAAAACAGTAAACAGTGAAAAACAATGAATTCTAAACTATACCAGACAATTCTACAAGACAAATATATAAGAAAAATGTCAGGACATCTGTCAGTGAGCTGAAACTCAAGAACATGGATCATGCAGCAAGACAATGACCCTGAGCACACAAGGAATTTTACCAAAGAATGGTTAAAGAAAAATAAAGTTAATGTTTGGGAATAGCCCAGTGAAAAATAAACAGCAAGTGTAATTTTTCTCATTTGATTGATGTGGTTCTCCACATCTATTTTTAGGACTTGTGAGAAAAGCTGATGAAGTTTAAGGGCAAATTTAGGCAGAAAAATAGAAACTTCTAAATGGATTCACAAGCTTTCAAGCACCACTGTATTAACAAATTACAATTTAGCATTAGCTCATTTAAATAAGCTGAATCTGTTGAAAGTATTGACAGTTAAACAATTTGTCAAATTGTGATTTCTGAAAGATATGTCTGTTATTTATTTACGCAACCATAGGCTTCGTACTGGGAGAATTGACCCGTGACACTCTGGAGAAATTCATGCTGGTTAGATGCTGGATATCACTCACTCCTTTTGGGCACAGTCCATATCTAAGCAGCATGTTTTAGGTTAAAGGACACAGGCTACAGGGATCAGAGGATTCAAAACTAGCAAATTATGAAATGCACTTAAATATGAACCTCAACAAATACTCTGACCAAAGTTCAGACTAAAAGTGATGCCTTTAAAAGGTTGTTCTTCAATCTAAAGCTGCTGATTCGTCCATTTCTGCTTCCAAGTTCAAAAATACACTTGAGCCATTTTTTCCACAAGAACTTTTGACACCACTCAAATCATTTCAAAAGCAACACTTTAAAAGAGCACAGGATTTCAGCTCGTCAGCACATAGCTTGCTCGCTCGCTCGCTCACCCTCTCTCGCTCGCTCTCGTCCTTTCTAAAACCGTGCAGCTCAACTATAGCATAGGGGAAGTGATGTGAAGCACCATCAGGGACTTGTTTGTCTGTCTCAGCCCGGTGAGGCAGGAAGTCTGTCTGAGGGAGGATGAGCGTAAACAGAGGGTCAGGGGACCTGTTGGCATTAATCAAGTCTAAATCAAGTAATAGGTCACACACACGTCCTCACCTACACTTCTCTGGTTTTTTCCAAGTATTATATTCCAAATTACACTCAGGCACGTGGTCATTTTCCCAGGGCCCCCATCAGTGTTCAGTGTGGGTGTGGACATACAAAGAGGTCCCCACTGTCAGATGTGTGGAAACAATTAGCGATGCATGATGAAATCGAGAACTTAAGGCTGGGTGGATATACTAAAAAGATATTATGATATATACAATACAATAAGAATGAACCATAACAAAGTATAATATTAAAATATAAGAATTTTCTAAAACCAAAAAGAGTCAGTCGGACCGAGTTTGTGCTGGTTGGCTCTGCAGATTTTTTTATCGGACAGTTGCAGAGAAAATCGAGTAGCGTGTGAGGGGTGCAGACTCTGTCTGAACAGGTCCTGTCAACAGCCAATAAAAACAGAGCATGAAAAGCAAACACAAGACATTGATAAAGAAAAAGCCATGAGTTCAAGTTTAATTTTACATTCCACCTTAATTGATGCAGCAGCTTGATTCTGGTGCAAGTATGTGTGTAATACCACAGCACCATTTAAGGTGGAACGGAAATTCACATAAAAAAGTCAATATTTATTTTACTGCATTTGTAACCCCCTAATAAATGTTATTTTTTTTATCTTCAATGCTGGTCCACATAACATTAAAACTAACTGCCTAGTATTGTGTTGGTCCATGCTGTGCCAAAACAACTCTGATCCAACAAGGCATGGACTCCATAAGACCTCTGAAGGTGTCCTGTAACATATGGCTCCAAGACATTCTTTAAAGTCCTATAAATTGTGAGGCGGGATCTCAGTGAGCTTCAGTGAGGAGGCTTGGGTGCCCCTGACCCGGTCGCAAGTTCACCAGTTATCCTTTCTTGTTGCACCTTTTGTAGGTACTGACCACCGAATCTCTGTAACATAGACCTGCCTGATGTTTTGGAGATGGTCTGGCCAAGTCATCTAGCAATCACAGTTCGCCAAAGTGTCTCAGATTGTTATATTTACAATTTTTCCTGCTTCAGCACATCCACCTGAAAAGCTGACTGTTCACTTGCTGTCCAACATACTAATTGTTGACAGAAGCTGCTGGAAACACCAATTTTGCAAATTTGCTCATTGCATGCCAATTATTACTGGCGTTTTGGTCATACTGGGCAGAGTTTGGGTTGTACAGGGAGGAGTTTCAGTTATCTTGGGAGGAGTTCAGATTGTACTGGGAGGACTATTGATTGTGGAAGGCGTCTTGGAGAAACTGAGGTGTTGATACTGCTATTAAGTGGCGGAAATGTGTCTCAGACTGCCTTAAAAAGTGGTGACTGAATTTGTACCTGTTTTAAAGGCATCTTGGCTGCTTTTACACTTGCATTGCTTTGCAGCTTGGAATGAAATGACTTGGTGTTAATGGGCTCCATGTTATTCACTTCACCCATGAGCAGTTTCTGCCTCTTACTGTCCAAATCAGCCAAAACACAACATTCAATGATGCTGAGGTCTGGAATCTAGGATCAGTTCATTGTTCTGAGGACAGCAGATACTTTATTGGTTGATTTGTCTGTTTGCAGCAAGAGCTTCTTGACCAGCTCCACATCCGTTCAGTGCAATATTCTTGAGGTGTCTTCTCACAGTTTGGCCACAAACACCCATACATGTGGTCAGAACCCTCATCTCTCAAAGATGAAAGCTTTAAGTGCTGTGAATCAGATGGGGCCTTTTAGTCCACACGTTTTTCTACTCACTTTGTCTTTCCTTATGTAAGCTGGTTATTTTGTATCTAATCTCCTCAGAAAGATCTTTGTGAGCTGAACGTCTGCTGAGATCAAAGTATGATGATCTCTGACTTTTTGGAAACACGCTGAATGCAAATACAGGATAAATACAGCGTATCAGTGCTGGATGACCATTTCGGTCCGACCCTAGAAACAATAAGCAGGGTTGGTGGTGGCGTATCACTTATGGTATAGCGGTTCTTCTATTTCTCACTACAGACCATCAAAGCAAAGCTACCAGTTCATGCATTCTTAATCCAGTGAGACCAACAATTAATTCCCTTTCTACAGTCGGCTGAATGAAGGCATGGATAATGCTATTCCATCCGAGACAGCCCCAAAGGACTCGGCTCGCTCAATTAAGCCGAGCTACCGGTCATTGATTTGTCCTTTTCTCAATGTAGCCTACAGGAGCCTTCGCAAATGAGCCAAATCTCTTCAAGGTGACCTCAGGTCAGGCTCGACAGGAGGGCAGCTTTTGATAAACACTCAGCTGGGTGCTCAGGTTAGATGAGCTTTAATCAAAGCTGTCTTCCGAGAGTGGCGGGGGTCAAGGTCTCGGCACTGCCAGCCTTTACCTCATGTTGATGCAGCATGACTAGAATTAATTTGCTGGGTGTTGCATCTCCATTTGTGCCTCAATGCAGCAGATTAGGAGCATAAATTCATCAAAGCATGCTCAGATAGACCGAAAAGAGGAGATGGATGCTTCGTGATCATCAAAATCACAGTGCTCTGGCTTATCTAAGACACCCACACTCATATGTCCTTGAGGGTGCAGGATATGACTGGTTTTGAGACTGGTTAGGGGCATCAACTTGAAAGAGAATCTTGCACTAGTGGAACGGAGCAATAAAATCAAGTATGTCTGCTTTAGGTTTGAGTTCACGTAGTGTTTAGTGTTTGCATGGCCAGTGCAAGGTTGTAGTGGCTGCAGCACAAACCTGGAACTACATGTAATGAGTAATAAAGGGAGGATGTTGTAACTCGGCTTCAGGTCTGACAGACTTTTGATAAACACTAAGCTGGGTGTTCAGGTTAGGCGAGCTTTAATCAAAGCTGTTTTCGGAGACTGGTGGGGGTCAAGGTCTCGGCTCTGCCAGACTTTATTTATGTTGATGCATGACTGGAATTAATTGGGTGTTGCACTGGGTGCTCCATTTGTGCCTCAATGCAGCAGATTAAGAAAATAAATGCATCAGAAGCCCCCATCTCCCCTTTACAGGCTATGAAAAACACATTGCACTCAACTCAACTTGTTATCAAATAAGATAGAAGATTGTTTTTTGGCAAAAGAGGGGTCTGTTTAGAGCATACACACATACAAATGTATGAATGCATGTACCGGTATGTATGTAATTATGTGTGCATATATATATATATATATATATATATATATATATATATATATATATATATATGTGTGTGTGTGTGTGTGTGTGTGTGTGTGTACACATGCATATAATATATATGCATATATTATATTTATGCATGCATGCATGCATGCATGTGGTTTGGGTTCTCATACCCAGTTAATGGAACCATGCCTGCAGTGTAAGTCTGTGGTGGTCGCAGGCAGCAGCCCCCTGGAACTGAACCATCTAATGAGTAATGAAGGGAGAATGTCCTACCTCAGTTTGGGGCTGACATTGCCTCCTCTGCCGGCTATTCTGGGCTCTTTTCGGTTTGGACGGACCTTCAGCTGCGGTTCTGCACGGGGCTCCTTGGCTGGAGAGATCTTCTCGTGCTGAGCAGAAGATGGAAACTGCTCGTCCGTCTCCTCCTCAACTTCACTCAACGGAGGCTCGTCGGCGCTGTTCCCCCCCAAAAAGTACAAAAGTAGGAAAACTCCGAAGCACACCGCGACCAGCGCGACTCGGCAGTGGATCCTCATGGTGGAGAAGCGAGCCGGGCTGCATGGAGGAGCCCGCTACAGAGCCCAGCTCCGCACACAGGCGCGATCAGGAGGCGCTGCCATACTTCTGCAGGAGGGTTGAGAAGAAGGAGCGGATCCTCCAGCTCAGCCCAGCTCAGCTCAGATCAGCTCAGCGCCCAGATCATCCACGTAAATGAGTCTCTGGAGGAGGGTCCTCAGCTCCTTACCGTAATACCTAGAAAAGAGGTGTCTATGGAGCCATGAATTCCTAAACCTTTAGAACCCTAGACTCTTTTAGTGGGATATGCTTCTGTAGTTTGAAGTACTTTTATTTACAAATAATAATAATAATAATAATAATAATAATAATAATAATAATAATAATAATAATAATAATAATAATAAACAATAACAAACAACAATAACAAATAATAATAATAATAATAATAATAATAAACAATAACAAACAATGATAATAATAATAATAATAATAATGATGATGATGATGATGATGATGATGATGATAAACAATAATAAAAATAACAAACAATAATAAGAAGTATTTATAACAATAACAATTATATATTATTGTTGTTGTTGATATAAATAGCAAGTATTTATAGGAGAAAGTCACACATGACAGATATTCTTTTCAGGAGATCTTAGACCAGTTAAAAGTGCCTTCATCTGAGATGTAAAAATGAACAGAATTTAAATATTTTTTATGAATTTGAGTTTGAGTTTTTATGAAACATTTTAGTTTTGCATTTTATTTTGTTATTTGCTTATAAAAAATTCAAGAATTTTGATAAACTATTTGTAATGATTAGACTGATTAGATTGGATATTTATTATACATTATTCAAAGTTATTCCAAGTTCTTGACAGTGGTCCAGTGGTGACTTCATTAGCCACGCCCCCTCACTGATCAGTCAGAGTCTGCATGCAGTTTGAGCATGTACACATGTACTGGAAGCTCCTTTGGCATTTAAACTGGGTTTTAAATCAGTTTGAAATTTGTGAATTTTAGCTGAATTACTCACTGATAATTCATTACACAATAATTACCCTATGAGACTATGATAGACACTGGGAGTCTTGTAGTTATGTTATATTATGATATAATATTTTTGATATGATACGTCTTGTAGTTTGTTATGATATGATATCATATCGGGAGGTTACTCTGATCCTGAGATATAAAAACAGCCTAGAAAACAGCATGTAACTGCTTGTGAAGTGCCAATCTCAGGTTCTAAATGTTAAATAGTGCAGCTCATTTTTGAAAATGTTCATTTTTGTAAACATAGGATATATATTATTTTATAATATGACATAGCTATATACAAAGTTTTTGTATTTCATTAGAAATTCAAGAGTACTAGAATCCAGTGTGAAATTTTTGCAGTCAATGCAACATCTACCAGGAGAAAGAGCACTTTATGCTTGTATTGCTGATAAGCTTTATAGAATTTCTGGTTTCCTTTTCCATCAGGATTAAGCATCTCAAATCAAATCAAGTTTATTGTCACAAAACATTGCACAGGTTTCAGGGTCAGTAAAAAACTTAGATGCAAGTCCCTCACAGCAGTAAAACAGAAAAATACAGGAGAGGAAAATTAACAATAAAAAATAAAGATAAAAATATACATATATGTAACATTTATAGGCTATATACATTAATGTATGCCATGCATACATTAGTGCACTGTAGAAGTACTGTGTTTATAGAAACTATTAAAAGAATGTTTGCATTCTATTTACATGTGCACTGGGTATTGAATTCAATGTAGCTGTAGTGGTAACTGTGGAGTGCAAGACTGGGATACTGACTGTTTAGGAACCTGATGGCCTGGGGGAAGAAGCTGTCTCAAAACTGGCTGGTTCTGGTAGTAATTTGGGTGGGTGGAGTTTCTGTATTTATTTATTCATTTATTTATTTTTTGCAGTTCATAATATTATCAACACTGCAACGACAACAACAATAGCACCAGAAATCATTGTGATAATGTTATTGTTGATATATGATATGGATACTAAAGGTATTCAACTTAGAGACAGTGCACAAGCCATTGTTAATGTCTAAGTAGTCCACAGTAAAGGTAGTAGAGTAGAGCCATCTGAAATGAAGCCTTAAAGAAAATGACCCAGTAAAGATAGAACCTCATTTTTCCCAGTTAACTGTCGGAGTTTAGAGCCAGGAGGTTTATATTACAGGTACTACGGTACAAGCATGGACGCCGTGTAGAGTAGTGGCTGCTGCATGTGCTCTTGTTTTCCACACTGGAGAAGCAGAGAGAGAGGAGGAGAGGAGAGGAGGAGAGGAGAAGGTAAGCTGGAGATGTAGTGCAGGTCGAAAATAAAGCCGCGGTTTGGTGAGACAGCGCTGAGTACAGACGGAAGCGCAGTGTTGACTGTGGTCCTGGGGAGCAGTGAGCTTCTGACAGCCTTAACGGCTCCAAACGCCTGTTTTCTGAGATTAACAAAGGAAACCGCCGAGTTTAAGACATCATTAATGTCTTTATTTACTGCTGCCGTCTTCACCGTCTCACTGCTAAACGGACAGAGACGGGGCCAGCAGTTCCAGCCTGTTACGGAGGAAAATTCACTTTACCGTAATTACACATTGTTTTTCCAAACAACTCTAAACCCCTTTAATCCACTTTAAGTTGTCTGGGTTTTCTGCAATGGTGGGTCAGTCATTTTTGGCATGGGTTGGGGATTCTTCTTTCTACTACTGAAATATTCCCTCCACCACTGGCTGCAACACAAGATCAAAGCAGAGCTGATCTACTCCTGTATGTAACAGTTGGAGAGGTCTTCTTGTTATGGAAATCTGCAGATTTCTTTTAATGCACATTAACTATTTTAACAGTTTTTTTCCAAAAATGCATCAGACTTGTGCAAGTGATTCTTCTGATAATTTCTGACCTGACCTTTGTGAGGACCAAGTATCAGTTTCTACTGATAGGCCTGTCATGATTATTGTTGTCATTTTAAGATCATTTTATGTCACTGATCTAATGATATGAGATAATAATGCAGAAAAGGCAAATACATAATTTTAAAGATTAATGAACTTATTTAGAATTCAGACACTGGAACTAGTGTTCTGTTTTATAATGATGAAATGACATAAATAAACCACTAATGGACAAAAAGCACTGCATTTAAACAAAGCATATTATTGTGTCCGTAGATTGTATGATAAGTTACGTTGTTTTCATGACAGGCCTATTAAAAACTCTTTATGAAGGGCATATTAGTGCAGGTATTGCTGTATCACCTTTCCAGAGTTTGTTTAATTTTTTCAGGTCTTTCTTTTTCACTCAAACAGGGGTTTTGGTTTCTTGTTAATTGCCATTTTTTAATTACATTGAAACAGCTTCCCCAGAGAGCATTTTATTATTAGGCCAAGTAGTCCTATAAAAAGGGCTAAAATCCCATAAAGCTGTACTAGGATGTACTTTATATATTGCATTCTTAACAATCAGGGTTCTGCATTTGACAGTGGTAGTATATTCATTTTTGGGAATCCAGAATCAGCTGGAACTGGGCAGCCATGGCCTGCTGGCTTGTGACTGGAAAGTTGATGGTTCAAATCCCTGCTGGCAGGACATGACTGAAGTGCCCTTGATCAATGCACTAAACTCCCAAGATGCTTCCTGGGTGCTGTGGATTGGGTGCCCAACACTTGCATGGGCATGTGTGCTCAATGCCCCCTTGTGTCTGAATTCACTAGTGTGTATGTGTGTATCACTGTGTGTGGATGAGTTAAATGCAGAGGACAAAATCCCCCGTGTGTAAGCCCAGTAGGTCTATGAGGACCTTTACCTTTGGATTTAAAACAGTTCTATAAAGGACCATTTACTAGTGTCTTTTTAAAAGTAAACTTAAGCTGTAAATACATCATTTATGATGCCATCTGCAAAAGTATCAAACCATATCAACACCTATCAAACCACGACCTCTTCCCCAGCCACTCTCCTTTGTATCACTCAGCATTGCTGTGGTTCATGGATCAAGCCTTGAGGTGAACAGAGTATAAATGGATGGGATCTGTTTCTGATGTGCTGTGATGTCTTTCATGTCCAGTGAAGCCTACATAAATGTTCACTCTAACAGCCACAAGGTGGAGTTCTAAACTGCATTAATGCCATGATGTAAAGTCAGGTTTGCAATGTAAACCCAGGTTCAGGTGCAAGGGTTCAGATCTCCTCCTTTGTCAGGGGAAGACTACACTGATCAGCCATAACATTAAAAGCACTTGTCCTATATTGGATATGTCCAACTTGTATTTCAAACACAGCTCTGATGTATTAAGACAAGGACTCCACAACACATAGCCAGCATTAGCTTTTTCATTAAATGTCCTCCAGTAGCTCATGTGTGGGATCAGACCAGAGCCTTCAGTCCTCATGTGCATCACTGACCCTGTCATTGGTTTACTGGTTGTCCTTCATTGGAGCACATTTTGAAGATACTGACCACTGTATACTTGAAACACCCCTGTGTTTGGAGATGTCTAACCATCATAATCTTGGAGCATGACAGTTTATTTATTTGGTGTATGTACGTATATCCCCCATTTGACAGGTGTTTGTGCAACCAGGTAATAAATGTAATACTCTTTAATTTACATGAGTATTATTAATGTTATGGCTGATCCATGTAATTTCTTCTGTATTGTAGACACACGGAATACAAATTAAATTCACTATGAGTTACAAGGACATAAGACTTCCCCTTCACATTTGCCCTTAAGCATCAATTAATCCTTAGGCTCATGTAGAGTATTACAAATACTGGAATCATTTACTGTTATTAAACGACTTTAATGATTTTTTTGAGCTAACATGTTATTAGTGGATGAAATATGACTGTGGATTAAAATGCTTTAAACTGTAGGGTTATTATTCATTTATTAATCTTAAGGTTTATTATGCAATAATTACTTTGCGGTATAATAGGTGTCATCTAGAGATAATACAACCTTCATGTAGTGCTGTTTAAGTGTTATATGGGTAAATGTTATGTGGGCTAATACTTTATGCAGTCATGAGAGTGAAGAATTGAGGTGGGCTCTTAAAGAATGAATCATTACGACTCTTTCAGCTGCCTGATTGTGGAATAGCTGCGGACAGACAGAATGATCACCCCAGCGTTTGAGCTGAGTCAAGACCCAGACTTCATCACGCTGGTTATCCGAGTGCCGTACACACGAACATCTGAGTTTGATGTCTACATTGATGGAGAAGACTTTAAGTTCTACGCCAAGCCTTATTTCCTCAGGTGAGTGACCTGTGGATGAAGAACATGTCTGTTATAGTCTGTTTAATCAGTAAATGGAACTGTGTAGATAAAAATATGAATTAAAGGGGAATTATAAAAAATCGTAGTTCTGACCATGTGATTGGCTGAGAGGCATTATTGCGATTACAGATAGGAGCTGTTAATCTGAAAATTGAGTAAATATCACATATCTCATCATAGACTAGGGCTGGGAAATACAATTTAAATATCGATATATCAAGATGTTTTGTACAAGATATAAAAAGTGGACATTTCATAATATAGCATCTGTTATGCAGATTACCATCTATGTATGATTTAATTACAAAAAATAATGTGAGTAGGTCATCTTTGTGGAAATGGTTTGGTTTCCATAGGGATCACATTCTAGATATTTTTGGTTAAATTATGCTGCAGAAACATTGTAAATTAAGGTTACTATTTAAATACACAGCATGCTGTGTTTCTGATATCATGAATATATAATGATACTGATCAGCATTTCTCTTTACCAGCATATTTAGATACAAGTCCAGCTCTGGTATAGACAGGTTTCCTGTTGAGAAACATTACTGGTTGTGCATACAGATGGGGGTAAAAGTGATTTGGTAACATAATCAGCCTCAAGAATGTATTAAGTGTTCAAATGCCATAATCTATGTAGAATGTGTGTTTCAAGTCCATTTATTTAGCAGCTTTAAATACACAATTGTTCATCAAAGTGCTTTACCAAAAAAAATGAATAAACACATAATGGTACATACAACAAACACAACCAAATCCAACAAATAAAAAAGTTTTTCAATTTAGTTTTAAAACGTGTCCAGTGGTAAACTGGGTCTTGGGGCTGCAAGTGAATAATCCCGATCTCCTTTCTGTTTGTATCTGGACCGTGGAACTGCAAGCTGAGCTGAGCAGATGATTTTAAGGCCTTGTTATAACAAAGCATTTCCTTAATATAAGAAGGGTTAGCCAAGCCATTTAAAACTTTAAAAACTCTTAATAGCACTTTGTATTGTATCCTAACATGCACAGGTAACCAATGTAAGGATGGTAAAATTGGGTGAAATGATGCCTTTTCTTTGCACCCAATAGAAGACAAGCTGCTGCATTTTGAACCAGCTGCAAGCAGCTAATGGATTTCTTGCTTAATCCTAAATCCAACTGAGAGGAAATGAAAGCATGGATAACTTTCTCTAAATCATGTTTTTATTTTAACAACTGGTCTCAGATGAGAAACCTGCCTCTGACCACAGCCTCTTTAGTGCGTCTGATTTGTTTGTCAAACTTTCAGTGTAGAGTTTTTGTTGATTCAAAATACATTTTCAGAACTGAATCTTTTTGTTTGTTGCCTAATAATGTAACATTATATAAAACAATCACTAATAGTAGTTGAGCACAAATATCTTGTAGTCATCAGTTTTGTGAACACCCCACTAAGTTCACTATTCACTAAATCACAGAAACTGTTAGTGTTTCCTAATTGTTTATTTGTTTGGGGCAATAATAAAAAATGGTACTTTTTAAGATAATTTTAAGATGATTTTATGATAATTTTTGACATATACACCTTTTATGAAACAATTACGATGGAACTTATTTCAGAAAACAAATACAAAAAATGTACATTGTTGAAACATGAGAATTTTGAGATTGTTTGATGACACAACAGTGAAAATTCCACCAAAAACAATCCATGTGTGTGATGTGATTGTAACTGAATTCCTTTGCAGGTGAGAACTGGAAAGACATACTGTTGAAAGACAGATATTGTAGAAATGGCACAACCAAGTTCAACACCTGCTTCAATAAGATATAGTGCTCAAAATATGCTCTACCAGAAAGTTGAGCTAAATGTTAAAGCATTATTTGATCACCATAGGCAATGTTAACTCCAAGTAAAAAGTTAACAGTAAGTAAAAATGTTTATGGCAAAAGGTTTTCATGACCTGCCGCAGGTGAATTTGATGGCTATTGTAAATGTACATGATCTGAAACACATGACAACTTGTTCAGTTCTCAGTTCGTGCATTCTGCCCCCTGGTTACGCTCGCATCATGATGACTTTAGCACAGAGTTTACTCTTACTTTAATGTACAATTACAGCCTCTTCCTTTTCCTTTTGTTGATAACTGCCCCATACATGGAGCCTGTTAACTGTTTACAAACAAATGACAATGATCCATGGTTTTAGAACATCCATTCTAATTTCAGTCCCTTATAGAGCTCATATGCTTTTTAGTTTTCATTTTATTTTAGTGTAATATTAGGTCTTTTGTGCAGTGTTTGTGTAGATTTATGTTCCAAAATGTTCATAATTCTTGTTTGTTTACTCTTCATTTCAGAATTAAACAGATTGCTAAACCTTAATACGAATATCAGATAAATTGGTTGTACAATGTCATGGTCATTAACTGTACAATATGAGTGTGTGGAGTTGAACAGTGGTAGTCTGAATAGGTGGAGATTGTACATTAGGTGGATCTCATGACTTCAGATAAACATCTGTTTTTGAAGCTTAATTTCCATGTGCTCAGTGTAGGGACTAGGGGAATGTGAACCATATGCTTTAAAACATTAACTGTAGTTATGTGTTACTTAAATCCTTTCATAAATAATGCAGACCCATAATTAAGTAAAATGTGCTGCTGCTTCATACTGAAATAAAATCACTTATCAGTTTATATAATGAGACACACTGTGTATTTATAATATTTTGGTGGTCTTTCTTTTTTTAAGTTACCATTTTAGTGTGTGCTTATTATTTTTTAAATCCAGTCTGATTGACTTCCCTGATCATTGAGGTCCCAGTTCTGTTAAAACACTACTGTGAAATCTCTTCATGTTTGATATGTCTAAAGAAACACTGGTTTGAAGACAAATTAGATTGATACTACTGGGTCATTTATTGAAAATTAACTGAAACTGACACTCAGAACCTCTCACTGACATAATCTTACCATGAAAACAATAATTTATTCAATAAAAACAAATCTTGTTCATGTACTGTCCCCTTAAAAATATACTACACCCTGTCCAGCCTGTGACATGGAAGCAACAAGGAGGAAAACTTGAACACAAAGCCAACTGAGCAACTCGAGCTGCTTGTACTAAAGAAAAACTCTGTGTCATTCGTTTGTGCTCATTTTGGCTTTAGTGAAGACAACACTGAAAAAAATCAAACCCAAAATAATCATTCATTAATCATAATTGAGGTCATAATCGTGATATTATTGATATGAATTCATATCGCCCAGCACTAATACTATTATACTACAATGTACATTACTGACAGTTCACTTGCTTTCTTGGTCTTATAGGTTAACCCTGCCTGGAAGGATAGTTCAGGATGGAAGTGAAAAGGCCTCCTTCGAAATTGATAAAGGTAACACCTTCTATGCCCAATTATATGTATAATGTACACCTGATCATCACGCCCATGTGAGCTTGCTGGACATTCCAAGCTAAGCTAATTCCATTCTAATTCTATTAATTCCAACCTTGAGCATGGATTTGTATGATTTCAACAAAGTGAAATGTAGAAAGGACGGTTTGTATGCCAATGTGCACAGTTACAAGATCTGCATAAAATACTAACATTAGACGAGGGCTGCACAATATACCATTTCAGGATTGTTGTTGCAATGTGTGCACATGCAATAGTCACATTGCAGGACATGCAATAATTATGCAATGTAAAAAAATATATATTTTAAAGATTTTTACTACTTAATACAAAAGATTATGCTCTATTTTCATTTTCATGATATATCTACCAGAGGCTGTTAGTTTTTCTTCTGAGGAAGCATATAGGGCCCATTTTATGTTTTTCTCAAATTCCATTTCCCAAATTTCTTATCATCCCCACCAGATTTTTAGGTGTAGCTCTTTTTTTTTAAAGGAAATATGTCCTCGCAGGAATCATAGGCCCCTATACCTGATGGAAATTCCTGTATCTTTTTAATATCATAGTAAATCACAAAACAATGAAATCATGCAATGTCATTTTTTTCCATAATTGTGCAGCCCTGTATTAGACTCTGAAACCTTTATTATTCATTTAAACCTTTCCATTAATTGTCAATGGCATCACTCTGCTATTTAGCATAATGTTATCAAATATGCTAAATTTAGTGAGTTGTCAAGTTGTTGTTGTTATTGTAGTTTATGATAACTGTCAATGTGTTACTGAGAATCAGTAACTATGTTTACATCTGTTCAGTATTAGGTTGAAATCTAAAACTGGACACTTTTTTCACAATGTGTTAGCCACTCATGTCCTTGGCAAGTGAATTAAATTCATGGGATGTGATTATTCATAGAGAAAGATGCCTCCAGCTTCTTATAGGTGCTGAGCAGTGTTGTAATCCTCTGAATTTTTGAATAGTGAAGTTTTGTATTTCAGTAGGATTTTTTGGTGCAGTTTACATAGTGATGGAATATAAACAATGAAAACAATACACATAGTAGAGCTTGGAGATATGAACAAAAACACAATAAAACAGTAAATCTGTGTATTTAATTGTATCTGAAGTTTAACAAAATTATTTTGTCAGTCTCCTTAAAATGAAACATGATAGTGTCCTTTAATTACTGAAATCAGTATATCAGTGTAGAAAACTACAAGATTTATCATTGAGGCAAAATGAATAAGCTAACAGTAACTTCCAGGGTCACATTAAACCAACCAAATGAAATGTCAAAAACAAGCCTTTTTCCATTTTCATTTTCTATTTTTTGTTTAAGCACAAAAACAGTATCAGATTCATAAACAAATAACAAACATTTATTTTTTATTCTGAATTCTTCATTGAATATGAAAACATGTTTACGTTAACAGCAATGCTACGCTGATTTACTGACAACAACCAAAAGCCTTGTATCTCAGTTTATGCCATGTTTAACTTTCCGACATAATGTGAATTTTGTTCTTTACATCTTGTCAGAATTGTTTGTTGGTTATGTTGGACAAATAGAAGTTTTCCAAAATGATTCAGAATAAGCTTTTATAATGTGATGTTATGGAGTGTTTTTGCATGACAGTGATTGTATGTTCAGAAAAGCATAATAAAATATGATTTATCACAGTAACAATAAAATATGATTGTATTACCATACACAGAGCTGTTTTATTTTTATGGCTAGTTGTAGCCCAGTTATCCGGACAGTGTGTTAATGTTTAGTACATGTTTTATTTATAACAGGATATTTCCTGCTTGACTACTCTATGACTGCAGCTTTAATGGATGTTAGAGTATTCTCTGACCATAAAGTAGAAAAAAGGAAAAGATAAATTGATTTGAGCTATTGGTGTGTATACCCAGAATGCCCCTTGCTGATCTGATTAGCTGAGGGTCAGGCTTGCTGTGGATTGGACTAATCCACAGTGAAGTAGGGCCTCTTATACACCACTCTACTCAAAGTAAGAGATAATGTAAGATCAAGTCCAACCTGATATGCTTGTTCTCAGTGCAATTTGAAAGCCAGAAACTAATCCTGGATCACCACCCTTAAGTCGTAAAGACTTAATCCTTTTGGCATCAGGTTTGACAGGAGTGCAGAGATGTGTGAGTGGTGAGTGAGTCAAATGGAAGATAAAAACAATGATGTCATATTGAAACACTTGGTAATAATTGTTTGAATCCTCTGCTATTTAACACATATCCACGCAATAAACATGTCATGGCTGATATGACTGTTATACGGTCTTGTGAAAGATGTTGTACACCCCAAGAAAGCCTTTTAACATGTTTAAATATAGGAATATTTTATCTTTATTTGAACATTATTGAGAGATGGAGGGGATATAACTAAACAAATCAAACTGAAGAAATGCCTTTAAAATCATAAAAAAATGTATTAAATGTATTAAATGTGAGCCCAAGAGCAGATTTCAAGATGAGTAAGAAGACTTTAGCAATCTTAAAATATTGTCATGGGACCTACAGGTAGCTCTCACAACAGTTTATGTCAGAGTACTGTATCTAAGTCAAAACAAGATTGCTTTTTATTGATTCTTATCTTAGACCTTATAATATCTCACTATCACCAGCATTTTCAAAGTGGTCACCAAAACATCCTTATATCATCTTAGAACAATAAGCCAGAATCAAGGGTTTGGGGGTTGCTGAATCTTTACTCTTCCAGTTTTTACACTTCCAGTTAATTACAGAATAGATTTTAAAGTGTCTTGGCCTAGAATACAAATCCACCCTGTAAAATATACTAATACTGTATTTGCCAGAATTTCACTAAAATATATGGTCATTATGTAGTACAGTATGATTTTAGCTAATAGAACTCTAGAACTATTTTTGCTCTTAGAGCCTGCAGTACTGATGACAGGCAGACAATCATTATACAAAATATCGCTGCATAAGAGAAAGCAGCCTGGAGGGAAAGACTACACACTTATGATGAATGAAGGGGGTGGGAGAATGCAAATAGTCAAATCGATGATGCCAGGATTTTTATTTCTGAATGTTCACTTTCATGCCCATTGTACAGTATTAGGGCTGGTTATATCCACTGGTTTTCCAAATCAATTAGATTCTGATTCATAATGTCCCAATTCCATTCAATTTCTGATTATATTTAATTCAGCATTTATTCATATTGTATGTCACTTACAACAACAGGTTTTTAACTTCAGTTCTATGAACTACAGTGCCAAAAATAATCTACTGGACTAGCTAGAATATAAGCTATTCATGCAGTTTATTGCAAAACGATTCAAATGGATCATCCTCACGATCAAATCAACTGAAAATGAAGGTGATCTGCCTTCAGAAGGAGTCACGGTTGTGTTGTGTGTGCTGGGAGGAGGTGTGCTGTGAGGCAAGGCAGCTTTTGCAGTCTTTATTAGCTGCAGATGAGAATTGTTACTGTGCGTGTAGAAGCTCTGAGATCAGTGTGAAAACAACCCTTCTAGGAATAAAATTGGTGTTTTAACACGTTTTTGTCTTTATCACTTGGTAAGAGCTGCCAGACCATGCTTTTATCATGTGATTGGCTGGATTTGGGTGGGTGGTCGAAGCTTGCACTGAAACGTGTCTCTTGGCACTTTTGCTTGTCTCACAATAGTCTCACTGGTAGGAGCGCATTTTTTCTGTATCCGCCCCTACACTGTATATTACTGAAACAGAATAGCTGACTGTATATTATTAATATTAGTGTACACAGATCAGACAGAACATTATGAAATTATGATTATGATCATTCATTGTCCATTTTATCAGCTCCACTGACCATACAGCACCGTAGTCCATCTCTTTCTCTGCATACTTCGTTAGTCTCCCGTCACCCTGATCGGAGAGGAACGGTCAGGATCGCACAGGATCAACACAGCAGGTATTATGTGAGAGTTGGGTCATTCTTAGCACTGCAGTGACCCTGATATGGTGGTTGTGATGTGTTAATGTGTTGCACTGTTATGAGTGGATCAACCACAGCATAATGTCATCTGTTGTGGCTGTTCGGTGTCAATAAGTGTTTTGGTTTATATATAATTTCTGAAACTGTATTAAATCTTTGTAGAATATACAGTCTTTAACTGTCATGATTTGACAGGTTTTCACCATAAACTTTATTTACATTTTTAACAGAGTAGCCTTAAATTTCATGTCTGATGGTGAATCACTATTCAGATGTCATTCCTGTATAGGCTTAATCTGGGGCTTAATCTGGGCCATGGAAACTGCCGTTAGTGACCATATCTGATTGTTCCCTAGTGTCTTCCTCTCATTCACAAGCCTAGTCAGAGATTTCCCTGATGCTCTCAGGCATTTAACGGGCATTTTGGGGTCAGGCCTGAAGTAATGAGTGCTCTCTTCACTCTCATCTTTTTCCCCGCTGTCTGTTGTGACACTTAACTTCCACTCCGTTCTTTCCCCTGTCTTTTATCATGCTTATTAATCGCTTATCTATCTCCGCGATAGAAGACAGAACAAGAGTAGCGACGCGATGGTGCTCGACCTATCCATTGTCACGCTGACAGGTCCTTTAATGATCTGTCTGTTAGTGGTTTTAATTACCAGGCATGGCTATAGACTCTCGCTCAACACCTCGTTGCCCTTATTTCTGCCTCACCCTCCTCGGTGCACACAGTGTGAATTATTCAGCAACACTCAGTCATAAAGAGCTGCTAATTGCCTTCCTTGTTTACACAAGTAATTATAAATCATTCAGATGTCTCGTCAGGGACCTCGGCCAAAGTAATTATCAGCGTAACCATGTAATACATTTTTTTAGATAAGCAGAACAGTGGAGTCTTAAAAAGGGTTTTTCTCCGTTAATCCGGCTACAGGTTATTTTTGTAAATTGCGTCAACATGGCAGTTGTTCAGTGATGTTCAGGTTATGTAGTTGTCGACTTGTGAGACTTTATAGAAATAGACTACATTTACATGAACTTTTAAAGTGCACAAATTTTTACAGAAATGAAAGCCAATTTATATTGATTAATTGCACTTTGCACACTATTTCAGACCTGACTGGTGTGTCCCCAAGTCCCACCCCAAGTATTTATCTTTCTCTATCTCGTAGCTGTGCCAAACATCCAGAATAGACACTCCAATTGGACACAGCTGAAGCTGAAAAGCCTATGGTTGGTTGCTTTTTACCTTGTCTGTGCCTCAATAAGCTCCACCTCCACATGCTTCTTATCTTCTCCCTAATGATTGACTCCCTAATGTGCATTTTCAAACGAGCTGAGAGGATGGAAAACCTGCTGATATTGAAGCTGGATCTGCTCATTAGAGATTCAGCCTTTTTTACAAAGATATTCTGTAGCACGTTTATTTGTAAGGGTGCAGAAACATTGGTAATAGAATAGAATTATCTAGAACAATAACACTGCTTATTTGAACATTACTATAAGGTCACCATACCCAATGCCAAGCATTGGTTAGAGGGGCATGAATCCCTTCAACACTGGACTGTGGAACAGTGGAACTGTCAGATGTTTGTCTGTTCATTCTGTTTAAACTACTGGATGTGTCATCAGTGCTCTTGGTAAAATTTTGATAGACTGGCCTCTCCTGTGAAAGTTCACCAATGTTCCAGGTTTCCACTGTTAGTGCTTTTCACTGTGGTTTGCTGGAGTCCCCAAGCTTCAGCAATGCCTTTGTAATCCTTTCCTTTGTTCCACTTGTGTATTTGAAAATCTTTAGACATTCTGCTTCTCATCATACGCTGTTTTTTGAGACCTTCTTTCCTGCTTCTCATAGCCAGACAAGTTTTATTTATGTGAAGCTTAGATTTAACAGGTCTGACAATAATCATGTCTGGTTGTGGCTTGTGAAATTGAACCAGTTTGGTTAACTGGTCGATTTAGTTATAAATTTACAGGTTCAGTATTTCACAGAGCTCATTTAAAAGCTGCATTGCATGATTACACATGTTGTCTTTTCCTTCAGTTAAAATTATTTGGATGTAAATGTGATTTAAAATTGTCAAAATTAAAAACTGGAAATTGGGCAAATAGGTTTTCTCAGCATTATAGAAAGAGTTCTGGAGTGAAAGAGGACATTTCATGTTGACATTTTTATGTGTTCTTGTGTCTCAGGTCTCTTTACGATGTGTGTTCCGAAGGAGACACCTGGACAGCACTTTGAGGGGCTTCAGATGCTGACCAGTCTTTTGGCCCCCAAGGGTTCAAGATCAGCTAAACTCCTGGTTGAAGACATAGGTATGCCACAAACCACATGTTTTCACACTCACTCTGACTCTTCTACTCATTTTGCTTTTTTGCTGGTGTTTCACATATTTCGGTCTCCTCCCATCTTTTGAGGTGCAAGCGGTGGGAGTGAGGCGGATCAGGACAATGAAGATGAAGAGGAGGATTTTGATTGGCAGGTAGACCAGAAGGTGTATGTAGAATCTTCAGAGGATGACCTGAAAAAGCTACAGAAATATGGCTTTGGAAACCTCAGGACTGGTGTCTTTTCAAGACTACAGGTAAAAAAAAACCTTTACTCTCTCACTGATCTGAGTTGCTGAAGTAAACAAACAATTTTAACCCCAGTCTGAGAGTTTTGATAATAAAGGTGAATAAAGTCCCTTATTTGATTTTGTAGATTTGAATACATTTTAGAGATTTTGAATACTTGTTTGTCTATTTCCAAGCAACTCAATACATGTTCTAATCATTCCTTAAAAATAATAAATAATATGTTAAATATTAAATTTGAATATATTAAAATATAGTATTTTCAAAATTAAGTATTCAAATATGTATGAGTGATTGGATTTTATTTGCTCAAATTGTCTTTGTGAAGCAAAAATTGTCATCAGTAAATCATGTATTTATCATTTTATATAGTCACTGATTCACCTCCTCCCCCAATGACTGTATAGATCATATACAGTACTGTGCAAAACCCTGTTTAAATGAGAATGGAAATCTCCTCATCTGGGCAGTGAGTGTTTATTACCTCAGTAAAACAAAACAAATAACAATCCTCCAAATTGTGGTTTTCCATCACTGTGTTCATTAAAACATCTCCAAAGCTCTCCTCGTGGGATTCTTGTATTAGTTCTTTGTTAGAATTATTAGTTCTTGTCCAAGACCTGGTTTGGTAAGTCAGTGCTTAATAATGTTAAATCAGGTGCACTGGTGATGGATTTGAATGCACCCTGGCGCTGGCTGGGGGCATCCACGGGAAATCTGGAACCAAGCTGTGTTCTTTAAACTAGCTGACAAGATCTCAACTACTTTCTTCAGAATGAGAAATTCTTCTTCCTCGTTACTGTATTTCTATTTACCTGAATCTGTTCTAATGGGGTCTGGGATTTCTACATTAAACTCTCTCTTATTACTCAGAGACAGGTGTTTAAGTAATGTGATTAGGTGCCTTAAACACAGTTACACAGTTCTCTATATCATATATACAGTCAGTAGTTAAGCCCCTCCCCCAATTACTGTTTAGAGCTCCTCCTACAGTGAATTATATATATGCAGTCAGTGGTTCAGCTCCTCCTCCAATGACTGGGGTTCAGCTCTGTCCTCCCATAAAGACTGTATTGAAAAAGGGTATTTAATAAAAATTCCATAAGTTCAATAAGGAAGTCCATATATTGTCACTTTTCACACTAACCTGGAAGTGTCACACCTCACAGATAGGAAAGTGGTCTTTTCTCATTTCAGGTTAAAATTTAAACATGAAAATGAATGTTAAAGTGCTTAATAACTTATCTTGTAATGTCACATGACATTACTGCTTTTAATAATTGGTTTTTGCTATTTTTTGCTCTTCTCCTCCTTTTAGAGCACACCCTGTTAATTAACTTTTATCTGACTTTCTGTTCTGACCGCTGTTTCTCCTCTGTCGCTCCATTGCAGTCACTCATTACAATGCACAAATCTGATTGGCTAGTTTGCCTCTGGTTGATTTATTCACGATTTAGTCTCGTGAGCTCTGTCTAACCAAATGCATTCTTTAGGACTAATACTTCTCATATATTACAGCTATTTACAACCTAACTGACCGAGTGTATTGTCAGACTCAACAAATATTTTTTTGTTCTCCTCAATCAGGAGGAGCTGTCAGATGTGACTGATGTAGAAGATCCAGAAAATTCCACTCCCGTCATGCGGCGAAGCAGTCGCTTAGATGCCGAGATAAAGATATTTTGCAGTGATCACTACCTGTGAGTATAACTGTGTGTTTGGATAGAATATTTTAGGCCTTTGTAAGAATCTAAAAATCATCCGCTTTCTACATCCAAAAGTTGGAAAATTCTTGCTTCTCTCGCATTTGTTCTGAAAGCAAGGATATTTAGAAGGACTTTACCCTCCTTTGCGACAGTCTTTATTCTTCTGGAGAGCCTTTACAGCACAGTGTTTGCAACACAATATTGGAACATTGCTGTGCATTGCATTTAATGAGGTCAGGTACCGATATTAGATATTTACTTTTGGTTCTCCATATTATTCCAGCAGAATTGGATGGAGCGCTATCACTCCAGAGAACAAAGTTCCACTGCTTCACAGCTCAATGCTGAGGGGCTTTGTACCGTGTTTGCCCATTGTTGGCATTTGGTTGTAGAGGTCTTAGGCTCTTATGTGGCGGCTCCTGAGCATCCCATTGTATTGGTAATGCAATTCCATGAAGATTATGTGTGTGTTCAACTGAAAGCCTGTGTCAGCAGTGCCTGAGCCAGTGTAGTACTAAAGTGGTTAATATTTCTAAATGTCCTCTTGTGCATGCATGCATATTTTTAATTTTCCATTTGATCTATGAGTGTAACAGTAAAGCTGTGTCAGCAAATTGAGCTACAGAGCTGTGGCTTTAGCAGGAATGATGCTAGATTTATGCTTCCCTTACTTCAAGAGAAAACCACACATTGTTCTGTTTGTAAAGTGTCAAAGAATTAATACCTTTCGGGCACTCCACCTCATTCTGACAGTTACTACTTTTGTTGCCAAGCTGTCTTAGAAGGTAGGTGACAGCTACAATTACAGTTTTTAATGGCCCTCCAGTGTGTTATGTAGCTTCTGTGTGTGTGGTTATAGACCTTCACCTTTTCTGTCATAACACTGTCACTTCTGCTTAAGCCATGTCAGTCGATGGGATTTATACAAAGAATATTTTTGTAAGTAAGTACTTTGACATCTGAGCTCATGCCAGTATCTGAAATTTTTCATGTCACAAAATGCTCGAGAAGCGAGTATGGAAAACATTAATGGACTAAATCGACCCAGAACCCAATGATCATTTCAATGATCATTTCTGTCCTGCCATGGACTAGCTGCTCACCCATCAGTACCAACTGTGTAGAAATGTATTGTTACTATTATGTCCACCAGAGAGCTAACATTACTTCAGTATACCCAAGTATTAGAACAGAGGTGTAGGGGTCCAGTGTCCCCTAACTCTGTATAAGTAGTTTGACCAGAGGATGGGTCCTCCCCTTTTGAGCCTGGTTCCTCCCAATGTTTCTTCCTCCAGCTGTGAGGGAGTTTTTCCTTGCCACTCTCGCCATTTCAGCATCACAGCTGCTCTGTGACAACTTTATTTGTGAAGAGCGCTATACAAATAAATGTTGATTTGATTTGATTTGATTTGTAGGGTTACAAATGCAGTAAAATGAATACAATACAGATTACAGCCTCACCTAAAAACTCCTAAACATCTAAACAAACGTTCCTCTGGAGTTCAATAATTATGTCATGAAATATCAAAATATTTGTCTGTCCAATCTCTGTCATTACTATGCCAGGACAAAACGCTTCCACACTACCCTTCGGAACGTTTGTGGAATTGAATCATCTCTCTAGAATTGCATAATGCTACATAACCAAAGTCAGGGTCTTACACTATTACTCTACGGCCTCAGTCCACATACTTCTTTCACTTTAGGTACTGCTTCTGTATCTCATAGGTTGTCAACAAATTCTGTACTATTCAAATGTAACTGAATGAATGAATGCAGTTGCAGTTCTATACCACCTTTCTAGATACCCAAGGATGCTTTACACTCAGCTGTCTTTACAATCACACTCCGTATACACACACCAGTGAAAAGCAGCAGCCAGCTGTGCATGTCGAACTCTCTACCAGAAATGACCATCCACCCGGGGGACAGTATGAGGAGTTTCAACCGGGACAGAGTGCCAATTCATATCTGAGCGCATAGATACACTCATTCACACATCAGAGAGATCTAGAGCAGCCAGTTCACCTGATTTCAGTGTTTGTGGAATGTTGGAGGAAAACTGAGTCCCTGGAAACCAACACAGACAGGAGGAGAACATGGACACTTTACCCAGATAAGGGATTGAACCCAAGACTTCTCATATTGTCCAATGTTAATGCTTAGGAGTCCCAACATCGGGAAAACACTGGACAACAATGTTTTGCAAGTCATGGCTGCAATGAGAAACATTGCTACCCATCATGCTAAACCAGAATGGTGGGATTAAAGCTTTGAAACTCTGTTTTTTAGACAAAAGAGACCAAAGAGAAGCGGTATGTTTGAAGTAAGAAATACATTCCAGCATAAAAACATCCCATCTGTGAAGCTTAGTGTTTCATATTTTGGACCTGTTTAGCTGCATCTGGTCTGGAATGGCTTGCCATTAGTGATGGAACAATGAATTATGACTTCTAGACGTAAATTATGCCCATAAAAATATAGAAAATAGACATAGAAAAAGGTGATCAGCTGGTATGTGGTGTAAGATGAGCATGTTTGAGTGTTAAAGCGCAAAATATATGAAACACTGTAAACACATCAGTAATGTTTTGCTAAAATCTAAACATAATTTGAATCTGAAATTAGTTGAACAATTTGAGTTTGACTTTTCCAGACAGTTTCTCTGCTTGTTTTAATGAACAACTATTCAGAAATGTTACTGTCTCTTACATTATCAGATTACACGTTTTTTTGTTGATGACTTTTGTAAGAGTTTAGATACTTATAGAATGTTTTCAAGTGTCAAGATGTCAATCAAAACAATCAAATTGTTTGTATTAATGACTTATAGGTGTGACATGTATGAAGGTGAAGAGACGAGGCAAGTTCTTCTGAATTTTAAGCCGTGGTGGAATGAGCTGAAGCCCGACTCCGGTCACTCTGAAGGTGGTGAGTAAACTCTGACAGGTTAACATTTCTATTAACTGTACAGTCATCGGTTGAGTGACCTAACCAGGATTTTTAATGTAAAATCTATATTGTTTTGTGACAGAGTCCACTGTCGTGAAGCAGCTCAAAACAGGAGTACTGATCCAGGATCTGATGGCTTTGTCCTTTTTCATTCTCTTTATTATTATATGATGTAAAGCCTTTAACTTGCATCACTGAAGTGTTTAAATGATGATTGATGTATTTAAAACCAGTCTTTTACCAAATGATGATCTCTTTTAAACTAAAGTACAGCTTTTCTCGTATCCCTCTCTCCTCATTTAAAGCTAACATTCTTATTGGCTCCTATAATTTACAGAATTCAGTTACTCATTGTGAATGCTGATCACTGGAGTTTATACAGATGGGAATGAGGTCAGTTAAATGTAAACATGGTTTCACTTTGGACAGAGCTTGAGTGAGTGAAGCACCTCTATAATATAATGAAGTGTCTACCACACTTGGGCTTGTGATTCACATGAACGTGGTCTTCTTTTGGATTCTGAGCTCTTTTTAAGAATTTCAGGAATTTCCATAATACTGTAATATAGCAAATTATTTATATACGGTATGACCTCTTCCTTTAGAAGTTAAATTATACTTTATTAATACACCTACAAGGGTAACGTCTGTCTAACTATGCCCAGACTGCACACAGAATAGCATCACTAGCTGAGTAGTGCAGTTGTCTTATTTTACCAGTATTCATTAAAAAGATTTCATGTTTTAAAGGATTGAGAGCAAAGTAACTCTTTTCCCCTATGCTGAGTTGTGCCACTTAATATTTAAATTTATTTCTCTAATAACTGTGTTTATTAACTGTCTATGTAACAACGGTGTTAATGTTATTAGCTACGGTTAATGAATTCCCTGACACAGGTGCATTACACCTGTGTACCAGCTTTAGCTCAGTCCCATAACTTTAATAGGGAAATCAGCAGTTTGTATTATAAGTACAATTACCCTCTTCTCAATACATGTGTATAGCAATGTTACAGTTATTGTTTCAGTTATTAAGATAAACATTACGTGAGTCAAAAAAATGTTCATTTATTGTTGTCATTAATTTAGGTAAACTGTTTAGTTTAATCACGATATTGATTTAAGGACATTTCACCTAGCCCTATTTATACAATATGTAAAGTACACTAATATATGCCCACACACACAAACACACACACACACACACTAGTGCATCTCAAAAAATAAAATACAATGAGAAAAGAATGGTCATATTTGGAATTTGATTTGATAACTGTAAAACAAAAAACTCAGCATGCAGTCCTTTGAGACCTGTATTATCTAGAACCATACATCATAGACAAAAAACCCCCAAAACAAAACATAAAAAGGATTTTTAAGTATTTCTCAATTATTTGGCGCCTGCTTTAACCAGCAGGGGGCATCACTTTGCTGAAAACTAATCATGACACAGCACGGGCGTCTACAGATCTCACAGCTAAATCACTGAAGACAAATTGATTTATCAGTTCGCATATTGAAGCTGGAGGTCAGATTTTGTGGCCAGTTGCTATTACACAGCCTCAAAGCTGACTCACGGAATAACGTAGGCCGTGTCGTGCCGGTCATGCCGTTGAATTGCTGAGTCATTTTTGCACATAGAGATGTACCATGATTCATTTGGCTATTTTAGTTGGTGAGGCGTACACACACCCCCCTACACAGCCTACTTGGAAACCCACTGTCAGTCTGCTCTTGCTGTCTTTCTCTGTCTTTTTTATCTCTGTCTATTTCTCTCCCCCTCTCTCTCCCCGTACCTGTCACTGGCATTTAAAATCGATGGGTTTATCTGACACATTTAAAGCCGTGATGCACGGATCATTGACTCGAGTGTGTGTATGTGTGTATGTGTGTGTGTGTGTGTGTGTGTGTGTGTGTGCGTGCGTGTGTGTCCATGCGCATGTTGGGGGGTGGATGAGAGCGATTAAGTGCCGCAGAGAACCGGCGAACGCACAGACAATTCAATCACGCTCTTTCTCTGCATTTAGGAGCCTGTTAATTTCACGATACCCCACGACCCAGTCACCAAATGACTCTTAGCTGCAAGCGTATGGCAGCACAGAGGAAGCTGAGGAGGGGAGAGGATTAAGATGGAATAGATAGTGCTATCGAGAGAGCGTGAGAAAGAGAGAGAGAGTGAGAGAGGTGTGTTTTAGATGTGTGAGGGTGCCTCTGCGCCACCAGAGCAGCTGTCAGTCTCCTGCAAGCAGACATCAATCAGCAGCGTGCTGCTTTGATACACTCGCTGTGAGAAGCACTCTGTTGAGCGCAGCTACACAAAACACACTCATTCCCTAACTGCTTCTCTCTCACAATCAGCACCACACACATAAAGCTGGGTGATATTGTATAAATATAACATCACGATATGAAATGAGAAGAGATTGTTTGAATATTTAAAAACAAGCATTTAAAAGATACATATTAGATACTTATCATCACCGTTGGACAACAAGCTTGTATCTCGAAAATGGCAACTTAACAGGAAAACAAATCCTTTCACACAATGAAACATATTTTGTCAGGATATTTTGGAACATTCATCATTAAATTTGGACATTTAAAGAACAATCTCCAGATTCAAACTGCATCTAAGGATGTTTTCACACCTGTAGTTCATTTGCTATAGTCTGAATCAGTTAACAATTTTGTGAACATGGAGCAATATCTCAAGTGGTTTGGACTGAGCACCAAAATGCCTCATAACAAACAAGATGAGAACTTTCCACTTCTTTGGTCAGAACTGTCTGGGGCGGGAGCAGAAATATAATTACAGGAAGAAGATGCTGTGATTTGACCAGTGCAGATTTCTGTCCAGTTTAATGTGGGACAGCCACAGAGAGGGAATTTGTTCATAGCTGCAGTGATTATCTGAGCAATATACCAGCTTAAACTACACCTGCAGCTCAAATTGGTGGATTACATCCGATATTGGGGTCAAGTTGAAGTTGGATCATGTTCTCATCACAAATCAACTGGTCCAGAGTTCATTTGGAACCAGGCCGAGATCACCTCCTCTAAAGGGTCTCGGTGTGGTTGTTTTGGTCCACATCCCATGACTTTTTTTTCACACCTGTCCAAACGAATCGCATCAAAGGTGAAAATGAACCAGAGTTTGATTTAACCATTTTAGCAATGACATGAAACCTTCTATGGAAGATGTGTAAATCTCAAGGATTCTGCAAGTAGAACAATATGGCTACATTCACACCGCAGCTAAAAGTGGCATTAATCCGATCTTGTTCGTCATACACGACCCAAATATGTCATTTGCGTGACAGTGTGAACGTCAAAAAAACACACTGAATCTGACATTTTCTATTCCAATATGGGACACGAGTGGTATTGAAATCCAATCTAGATCAGTTATCGGTTGATGTTCACATACTTGAACTAATGAAGATGATTCATCTTTTCTTAAAGAGTCTTTCTTCCAGAAAATGCTTGCTTGCCCTGAGATTTGGAGAAAGACTCATGACTTATGTTAACAGCAGAGTAGTTTTTTGTGTTTTAATTCAGTGATCGAACCAATGAGACAATAAAATATGTATTTAATGAAGAATAGTTTGTTTCATACTTTCATCTTGTCCCTGTAAAGATGGACTGATTCATCACGGGTGTATTTCATTCATTTTCCACCAAACCTATAAATGTTACTTCTGCCCTCTAACTTGGATATGGATATGGATATGCATTTTGTACAATTGTAAAACATCTTTTGTTATATATCAAATGGTTTATTACATTTCACTCATTTAAATAATCAAATACAAATCAATTTTCAATACAGTGCTCTTTTGCTTTTGTTTGTGCAGTCGTAGTTGATTATAAAAGAAAAAATCTGATTTGGAATTTGGTGAAAGAGCTCTAATGAATGATTTGAACAGAGAATGTCACAAAGTAACTATTGTAATTGTATTACCTGAACATGTACCTCAGCCTAATCCTACACTAAACCTAACCATTACCTTAACTCTAACATTAACACTATAGTAAAATGTGAAATTCCTGCCATGTTCATTTCATTTTTATATGCTCCACAATGGTGAAAAGGACAGTGGACAAGAGATCCTGTGTGAGGGATCTTTTTTAAATATCTAAAAAAAAAGCTTCAGTTAAGGTTCTAAACCAATTTTTTGCATTTCTATGAATAGCATTTAAAAACTTATGTGGCATTGCTCAAAGAAATTTGATTATATTATATTAATATATGTAAGGTCTGTGAATCACTGTGGTTAAAGGATTCAACAGTATTTCTCATGTCTGAAGCATGATTTTACAAGATTCAAATGATTTTTCAAATGAGTTTCAATTCTTCTATTTAGAACCACTGTTGAACATATTTTGTCCAGCATTTTCTCAGAACCGGCATTCTTTTGATCCGGTGCTCCTCTTAGAGTTAGGGGATTTAATTCACGAGATACAGAATCAGCATTTGAAGTGCATGAAACATGTGGATTGAGGCTGTAGAGCAGAGGTCACCAACCCTGCTCCTGGAAAGCTTCCTGCAGTTTTCAATTCCAACACAGATCTAAGACTCCATTCATTCATCAAGAACTTCTGAAGGTAGTAATTAGCTGGATCAGGTGGGATGGATCTAAAGTTGAATAAAAAGTCTTTAGGAGGGTAGCTCTCCAGGAGCAGGGTTAGTGAGCCCTACTGTAGAGTAATATTACAGGATTTTACACTAATATGACTTGCTTTATATATCGTTATGCAGTTCTGGAGCGAGGTCTTGTGCAGCTTGTGAAATGTTACAGTCAATGGAGCAGCAGCAATTTTAGGCTGCAGTTGCTACATAATGTTGCTTTTAATAAAGAAGGGGAAGGATTATAAAATGCTGGTTTTATGTTAACAAACCTTGCAGGTGTTTTTCTAAACCTGCTTAATTGAAAAGTAACAGCAGTTTCAGATTTCATAAGAAGGCAGCATGTACCCAAACATTTGACTGGCACTGTACACATCTGCTTCTCAGTACAGCTTTTCAACATGCATTTACACACATCTGTCTGAAGTGGATACACACACACACACACACACACACACACACACACACACGCGCGCGTGCGCACGCACGCACGCACGCACGTTCTTCTCACTCTCCAGTCAGCCGGTCCGTATGTACAGCCAGTGTGTTGAGCTGTAATTGCCTGGATTGACAGTTCCAAGCCGCCTGGCTGTGATTTAGATGTCTTAAACCCTACTGCCTCGCTATCCCAGCCCCTCCATTCCAGTAAAATCGTTTGGTTTTTCATAATCCCCCACATCTGCATCATCCTCATTAAGTCATAAAATTTAACTTAATTAACCCCAGCACATTTGCATTTTTTATGAGTGTTTTTATGAGTGGCCAGGTTGCTGATCTTGACTGCTTTTAGAACCTGTGGTGAAACGTGCCTTTGGAGGCAGCGTGCTAAATGAGCAGCAGATTTCATGCTGCTATAGTGTTGCAAAATGTCTTTCCATGCTTAGTTTGTTGGCTGATAAATGGACAAACAGTACAAACCTTTGGCCACACCTGTGAGAAGCCAATGTGATTTGGCTTTATTTGTTCCTGGGCTCCTCCTACAGTTGGAGAGATGCCCTCTCATGGACCGATGTACACAGGCATTTTTTGACAAGCTGAGAGAAACAGAAGCAGCATCTGATGTGAAATAAGCATGTAAACTGAGGCAGTAGAGTAATGTTACAGGAGTTTATACCTGTATGACTTGGGTTATACAGCATTACACATTTCAGGAGAGGGTTACAGCTCAGAGTGGGAATGACAGAGATGCCATTCTCCCTTTTAAAATTAACGGACCATCAATATGAACTGCGTAAAAGTGCAATCACACATGGTTTTTGCATTTTGTGTCACCAAATGGGTGTGGCTGTGTGCAAGGCCAGAAATCAGTGGTGTAAAAGTGGGCTTTGGTTAGCAGTTTCACGTCTGAAGAGTGCTGGTATTGAAACAACAGCAACAGTGACTGGCTGTGTATCATACCACCTCTTGCTTGTGTTGCATTTTGTAATCTCCAGGAAAAGAGTTCTATAATATCTCCTGCATTGAATCAGCACTTCCTCAGTGTTGGCTCAGATAGAGCTGAGGCATTACATGGCATGTCATTGGCACACAGCCAGAGCAGCAGTGCTGTTGGTTATGGATGCAAAATGACACGTTAACCTATTTATTTCCGGTTAAATGTGGTTAAGTTTGCCTATCATGGTGAAACTTATTGAAATAAATGCAGTTTCACATGAAAAAAGTCATGTTGGAATTCGCAGTGCTCCATAACTTGACTCACATTAGTGTAAAATCCTGTAATATTACTATGCTGCCTCAGTCCATATCATTCCAGAAATGCCTGTGTGTCCATGCAGTGGGCAAAATGTGTGGGGGTGGAAAAAAGTGTACTCTAGAGTCATGCCAGCAGCGAAAAATACAAATTCTCAGGTAATGATACTGTAGGATGCCGTTTACTACATTCTGCTGACTCTGCAGTTTTGATCTAAGAGATTTGTAGTTATCAACCATGATTTTCCAGCCCAGTGCTCTTAATTCGGCCAGCACATCTGCTCAGTAATAGTAAAAACATTTGAGGGTTTCTCATTCCTCACTCACACAGTCATTGTTTATAACAGCCATTGTTTAAACCTCCGTAAATAAAGCTGCACACAAATTCACAAAGGCACAGCTCTGAGGTTGGGAGTAGAATCAGGGAGTGTTTAGGAAATGTGAAAATTCCACATGTGCACATTCATTATGATCAAATTCTCACTGAGTTATTGACTGTTGCCTTGGTTATGTTGGCAGAGGTGCATGCGCCAGTGTTGTTTTTGGTCTGTCTGCCAGTGAGTAAACAAACAGCAGTGTGTTTACTTGCTGAACACTGGCCAAAGCCCGCTGCTGCTATAGCCGCTAATCCCTTTGATTAAACATGCATTAATGTTGAGCATCCATGATTAACTCACTTTTAAAGGATCGGCTGTTCACTTTTGCCTGTTTTGCCTGTCTCTGGTTCATGCCTGGTCATGTGGCTTGCCATGCAAGAAGTAGACATAGCAGAGTACCTTTAGTAGTACTGAAAGGAATGGTTGGTTCACGTGAGTAAAGATTCAAGTGGCTTCTGTGTGTATAACAAAACTAGAGTAATTGTAATAATCTTGTGCTATATAACAAACTGTGGAAGCTATGATTCAGGTTATCATGTTAGGTCAATTATATAAATCAAATGTTTTATTAATTGTGCTTATATTAAAGCAAAAATAGGTACTGCTCCTTCCTAGTTTGTTATGAGATCAGGAGTATTAGAAATACCATCCTGCTATTGTTGGAGGAACTGTCTCTACTGTCTGGGAAGGCTTTCCACTAGATTCTGGTGCTTTGCTATGAGGATTTTATTTTGCTTTCAGTGATTAGCATTAGTGAGGTCAGGATGTTAGATGATCAGCATCCCATCTCATTCCCAACTCCCCACCTCACCACAGAAGTATTGAACGGAGCACCTTCATTCCACAGAAAATAGTTTCACTGCTCCGTAGCTTAATGCCGGAGGCTTTGTGCCCCTCTAGTTCATATCTAGCATTAGGCATAGGGCCAGCAAATGACTGCCCATTTACTCCAGAGAGTCCTATTCTATTGGCAGTACTTCTCTACAGGGCTAGACAAGCTGTGAGTGCATTTGCACATCTGTGTCAGCAACTGGTGCAACTTAAAGTAGCTGAATGCATTCTTTAGTGCACATATAGTGTATGAATTTGGTGCAACAAAGTGAACTGTAGATGTGCCCTGTTTTTGTCACGTTTAATGTCAAATGCACTGCAGTTAGTATAGTGTAGTGTAGTATAGTGTGGTATAGTGTAGTAAAGTGTAGTGTAGTATAGTGTGGTGTAGTGTAGTATAGTGTGGTGTAGTGTAGTATAGTGTGGTGTAGTGTAGTATAGTGTGTAGTTTAGTGTGGTGTAGTGTAGTAAAGTGTAGTGTAGTAAAGTGTAGTGTAGTATAGTGTAGTGTAGTGTGGTGTAGTATAGTGTGTGGTATAGTATAGTGTAGTATAGTGTGGTGTAGTATAGTGTGGTGTAGTATAGTGTGGTGTAGTATAGTGTGGTGTAGTATAGTGTGGTGTAGTGTAGTATAGTGTGTAGTTTAGTGTGGTGTAGTGTAGTAAAGTGTAGTGTAGTATAGTGTAGTGTAGTGTGGTGTAGTATAGTGTGTGGTATAGTGTGGTGTAGTATAGTGTGGTGTAGTATAGTGTGGTGTAGTGTAGTATAGTGTGTAGTTTAGTGTGGTGTAGTGTAGTAAAGTGTAGTGTAGTGTAGTAAAGTGTAGTGTAGTATAGTGTAGTGTGGTGTAGTATAGTGTGGTATAGTATAGTGTGGTGTGGTGTAGTATAGTGTGGTGTAGTATAGTGTGTAGTATAGTGTGGTGTAGTGTAGTGTAGTATAGTGTAGTATAGTGTAGTGTGGTGTAGTATAGTGTGTGGTATAGTATAGTGTGGTGTGGTGTAGTATAGTGTGGTGTAGTATAGTGTGGTGTAGTATAGTGTGTAGTATAGTGTGGTGTAGTGTAGTGTAGTATAGTGTAGTATAGTGTAGTGTGGTGTAGTATAGTGTGTGGTATAGTATAGTGTGGTGTGGTGTAGTATAGTGTGGTGTAGTATAGTGTGTAGTATAGTGTGGTGTAGTGTAGTGTAGTATAGTGTAGTATAGTGTAGCATCATGTCCTGGTAAAAAAGAGGTTATCATATTATCACTTGTGATCGACAGGTTTTCTACTCCTGAGCACCACAACAAACTGTGTGTGTGTGTTGTCCCATATCTTTATTTAAAACCAGTATTTCTTATGTACAGGATTCACTATACTGTATAGTGTGTCCTTTGGTAAAATTACAGTATCCCACTTCCCCTTATAAAATTAGTCCTGCCCAAATAGTATTATTATTAGATATAGACCATGATAAAAAAAAAACAGTAACACAACATCAGCAGTACAACAGTAGTGCAGATTCTCAGCAGTAGTGTTAGAACGACAGCATTGCATTTTAACAGCTTTTGGACTTTGGTTAACACAGGTGAGATGAACTTCAGTCGGATATTTGACCACTTCAGCACAGTGCTAACGTTCTCTTTTACAGTACTCTCAGTTCAGGCGATTAACCAGCTGAATGGGATGTATTTGGATTTCCAGGACAGTCTAAATTAATTGCACTGAAATCCCCAGATAAGGTTGTAGTATAAACTGCAGAGAACTGTGTAATTAATTTGTGTAAGATGACGGCTAGCAACCAGTCAGTATAATTAAATTACACACAATGACACGTTTAATCAGGATAATACATTAAGAATATTTCATATTTATTTATATAGTGCTTTTAACAACAGATATTGTTACAAAGCAGCTTCATGGAGATCCAGTTCTGATCCCTGAGTAATCAAGCCAGCCAAAAAAAACTCCCTCATAGTGAGAGGAACAAACTATTAGAGGAACCACGACACATGGGGGATCCAAGTGAATAAAGAATGGATGCACACTCCATAAAAACAAATACAGAAGTAGTCTGAAGAGTCTGATTGCGTACAGAAGTGCTTAGATTTAACCACTGAGATCAGAGATGCATGTCTGAAGTCTCATCAGATGAGTGGAAATTGATTGGAGCTGAATGGAGATTCATATCATTTCCTTGTTAAAATCAGTATGATTTTAATATTAATTAATTAGTGAATGAATTATATTAGTAATTAATTAGTATAATGAATTAATAGCCGGTAGTTATGTGGGGTAAAAAGGGGAGTTACCGTATTTTCTGGACTATAAAGTGCACCTGAATATAAGCCGCACCCGCAATGTTTTTTTTTTTGTTTTGTTTTTTTTTTTAAACCTGGAAAATACCATATATAAGCTGCACCGGGCTTAAGGCTGCTGCTATCTGAACTGATATCGTAGTTTAACTGAACACAAATGAACTGATTCGTTTCTGAACGGTGCCTGTAGCATAAAAGTGAAAGTGCTGATCAAACAGAAAATGTATTGATTGGTTTATTCATAGTCCTCCTGCTCACTGAAACCACTGAAGTCATCTTCTTCAGTGTCGGAGTTGAACAGTCAGTGTTGCTCTCTGTGTCGCTGTCATCCTGGGGTGAAGCTGGCTCTGAAGCTGTGGTGCCCTCTTCACACAGCAGTCCAGCCTTTCGGAACCCATTGGTGATGGTAGATTCACCGGTAAATTCTCCGTGGTGGTGGCTGCTTGCATGTGCTAACGGAAAATAAACGTCGTCTTCAGTGGTTTTCAGCTTTGACTTCCCAACTTTTTCACTTTCTGCTAAAGCGCCCCCTGGCGGGTGAAGGGAAAGCCGCACCTCATTATAAGCCGCATGGTTTAAAGCATGGTAAAAAGTAGCGGATTATAGTCCAGAAAATACGGTACTAGAAGTGTTACCAGTCTTTTTTCAAAGGCATGAATATAAAATAAAACTATTTTCTTTCTTCACATGTAGGTTAACTGTATATGTACTGTAACTGTATTTGCAGTGTCATTGTTCGTGTATAAGCTATATACTGCAAAAAAAGAGAACTCGTAATAAAGCATCTTAAGACTTATATTTACAGCAAAGGTATAAAGGCAGCTATTCTGTTGTTACAGCTTTAATACAAAATGGATTCAATTATTTTTTTTCCATCAAAATTCTACACACAATACCCCACAATCACAAAGTGAGATTTTTTTTTTTTAAGATTTTTGCAAATCTATTAAAAATACAAACACAAAAGACAGGGTTGTATTGAGACACAGATGTGGGGAAGAGTACAGAAACATTTCTGCTGATGTTTGGAACCACCAGGACTCTTCCTAGAGCTGGCCACTCGGCCAAACTGAGTGATCATGTTAGGAGAGCCTTAGTCAGGTACCTTAGAACCCTACCTTATAACCCTATGGTCACTCTGAAAGAGCTCCAATGTTGTTCTCTGGAGAGAGGAGAACCTTGCAGAAGGACAACCACCTCTCAGTAAAAGGCACATGCGAGAAAATCCAGAGTTTGCCAAAAGGCACCTAAAAGACTCCCAGACCATGACAAACAAAAAGATTGAACTTTTTTGGATTGAATTCCAAGCCTCATGTCTGGAGGGAACTAAGCACTGCTCATCACATTGCCAGTGCAATTCCTACAGTGAAGCATGGTGGTGGCAACATCTAGATGTGGGGATGTATTTGTGCAGCACGAACTGGCAGACTAGTCAGGGTCGAGGGAAAGATGACTGCAGAGGTGTAGAGAGACATCCATGATGATAACCTGCTCCAGGGCACTCTGCACCTCAGACTGGGATGAAGGTTTATTTTCAAATAGGACAAAGACCCTAAGCACACAGCCAAGATAACAAAGAGTGGCTTTGGGACAACTCTGTGAATGCAGAGACAACAAACTTTTCTCACTTTGTCAACTTGGGGTATTGTGTGTTGAATTTTTATGGGAATTTAATTGAATCCTTTTTCAAATAAGGCTGTGCTGTGTATACTTTCCGGATGCTCTGTATCTCCGATTACTTTACATCATCACAGTGATGACTTTAAACTACCCAAAAAACTCCACAAACCAGTCACACAAACCAGTCACACCTCTTGAAAATAGCAAACAAAATGATAAAGGTAACAAAAATACTACTAAATGTCCTTTACTTTTAAATAAATACAAATCCAAAAAGCACCACAAAGCATCATGGGAGCACTCCTACGTCACAATAGTTTCAAATGACAGAATATTTCTTTCTTTAGGCACATGTTTACGTGCAGTTAGAAACTTACGTTTCAGAATAAATGACATTTTGTGTTCAAATTTAGCTATTTTATCAATAAAGAATGCTTTTATTTTACCATCATTTTTTTCCCATATATTTTTATAGAGTAAATATTGTAAAATTTCCTGGAGTATGAACATGCTTGCACTTATCACCTTGTTGCTCCAAATATTTGTTCAGTTATGATATATTCCTGTTTAATTCTACGTATATGACGTATATTGTGTCATTGGCCTGATTACTAATTGGAGTTTATGTGTACATTATATCTTAAAATGTCACATAAGTTTGCATCCATATCTGACACAAATGTTCACTCGCAGTTTGTCTAATTCCTGTAGAGAAGTGCTGCTAATAGAATAGGACTCTCTGGAGCAGATAAACATGAACCTATTGGCACCATGCCTAATACCTGGCATATCAGCCAACATCCTTGCCTCACAAGCCCTCTTGTCACTGAATGCAATTAGATCCTACATTCATTCTGGAGCAATGCTCCAGAATCTAGTAGAAAGTCTTCCCTGGACAGTAGAGACAAAGCAGGGTCATCTCTTTTTAATACCATTGATTTAAGATGAAACACTGGGTGAGCTGCTGTCCCAATACATATGTCCGTAAAGTGTATATTCAACCAACTCAAATATCTGTGTATTTCGAGTTGCACAGCTGTATCTGTGACAGTAGGCCAATAGGGTCATCAAGAAGTTCTATGGGGGTCACGTGACTTTCTGTGCAATGTTAGTGTTAACAGTAAACACCAGCAACACTAACAAAAACCTGTAGAACCTGAAGTTCATATTTAACTTTTACTAACCATCTTTCTTGGTATTTGAAGAGTCACGGTCAGTGATCTTGTTAAGTCGTGTAGGAAATGTGTGATGTCACATGATGATTCTGTGAGGTTGGCATTGTATTTGACCAATCGATGGTCTGAACTACACGACAAAACTATGTCCTAAAGGCTGTAGATTCCTGCTTATCCAGGGTTTCTTCTGAATTCAATTGTATTAATAGATTTTGGAGCATTGCTGTGAGCACTGGATTGCATTCAGCAACTGTAAGAACCTCAGTGAGGTCAGGTTGGGTGATCCATAACTAAAGAACCAACATCAGTAGCTGAGCTCATGATGCACTCACGTGGTGTTCGAATGAGTTAAACTCATCACAGAGGTGTTAGCTGGAGCTCCAGAAATTCAGAGAACCCAGATCCAATGCTCTAAAGCCCAGTGCTGGCATTGGTTCCCTGCATGTCACTACTTGTCAGGAAGTGGATAGTACTTTGGCAAAACTTTGTAGCTGGAAAAAAATGAACCCCAGTCAAAGCTTTATAATGGAGAGTTGAGTGAGTGTTTTATTAGACAGGACTGACTTGCTTGAGATGTTTGGCTACTAACGAAATTACTTTATAATGTCCGTCACACACTAAATGCTGTTGACAACAGAAACTGGAACATTGAAAGTAGGCTACATTTTCCAGACCCCTGGAAGTTTAACAGTTGTCATTTTGAACAATTCCACAGATTTTCCATCGTTTCACGTGGTGCCTCTGTAAGCCATTTTAAATGTATTACATGCAGTAGATATGTATAAAATGTGATACTGTTTACAGCTGATCACTTTGTGTGACTTGTATCTTGATTATATCCTGATGAGAATTGAACCACCTGCATTTACTCTGCTTGGTTGTCAAACGTGTCACTAGTTAGTTACATTGAAATTCGATTGCTTTGTGAGATGAAATATGCAAATCCACTCATTATGCAAGAACCATTACTTAATCTCTTCCACCTGTGTGCTGTGTGCGGTGCAGAAGATGGTTGCTGCCTTAAAATCCACAGTTTTATTTGCAGTGGTGCATTTCTTCAAACTTGGAGGAAGGCAACAGCTTCAGCAGTCCATGCAGATGAGAAATCCGCTGCTTTTTTACAGCATGTTGAGCAGTTTAAGTTGTACTGGGATGGGTTTTGGCTGCTGGATAAAGCAGAATAAACTTTTTTAATACCTTTGATTTCATATGAAACTAAGCAGGTGTCACAGGTGTACTTTTGTCCATATGGTACATTTTCATACATATACATGTATATTTTCAGTCACACAACAGTGTCTGTGACAGTAGGCATGGCTGTCTGGAGGTTCTGTGGTGGTCATGACTTTCTATGCAATACTAGCTTTAACACCAACAGTAGTATCTAAAACTAGAAGAACCTGAAGTTCAGATTTACTTTTTACTGATCATCTGGCTGGGTATGGCTTGATAGTGACGGTCAGTGATCCTGTTGGAGAGGTTTTGGTGTACCTGAATGAGTGTCAGTTATACTGGGACAGACCGCCTTCTGAAGTGGTTTGAGTAATCAGATTTGTATGTATTTTAAATGTGTCTGAGGTGTGTTTTTACGTTTGTGTGTGGCTTGGTCTCGCCCAGGTATAATTGTCCTCAAAAACTGGACAAACCACACTTAAGAAAACACTGGTGAATGTCAGACAAATCAGAAAACACCAGAAAAGTGGATTGTATATATAGTGGATTTACAACATAAACATTATGTATAAAACTCCCTGGTGGGTTTGTATAGTAAATTATACAGTTATATTTGTGTTGTAGTCATGGTGGCAAATTCCACTGTAAAGAAATATGAGTGTTTATAATAAAACATTTTACACCAAAACCCACAATGACTGTAATACACAAAATGATAAAATCCCCATTTAAATTATTAAACTATTTAAGAAACCCATAGAACAGACCTTTTTATATGGACTGTTGGTTTCCTGAAGATGCTTTGTGTTGAAGGTTGTTTACATTCACAGCAGTTTGTCTGGTGCTCCTATCCAGACTGTGGATGATGTAACACATGTAGCAGAACGTAGAGTTAGGAGTCTTACCCAAGGACTTATTGGTGCAAGTGTGGTGAGGATGTCCAGCCAGGGAACCCCAGTCCACCACAGGGAAAGCAGTGTTAGCCACTCCACTACACCAACTGCTTTAAAGAACTGAGTCCTCTCTATCTGTGAGGCCTGATAGATTTTATTGATCTATAAAGCCTTTACTGGAAGATTGCCACCAGACATCAATAATAATTTACTAAAGGTCCTCATCGGGCCCTCTGCTGTGATTGGATTGCATGCAGTCCCCATTTGTTTCTAGATTTCTATTATTATTAAGTATTATTATTATATATTTTTATTGAATTAATTAATTGACTCTCTTTTCAGTGCTGCCAAAGATTTATTATATTTTTAATCAAATATATTGAAAGTCTTCAAAAATAAGCTGCTGTGTAGTAGTTTATGGCCCTACACTAGTTTAAGACTTTTCTCTGTAATTTACATTATTTTGTTTCAACCCTCCATAACTAAAATGGACATAATGGAACAGAAATTTTTGTCATTTTCTGTCTCTGCACAGATACATCCAAAAAGAATAGAGTAGAATAGAATAGAATAGAATAGAATAGAATAGAATAGAACTATTGTTTTTGGCAGTGTTGACAAAAACTACTGACCATTTTATGGAAGAGAATCTTACATACAGTAAAAGAACATGAACCGCAAAGATTATATTACGTTTTATGCTCCCCTATAAAGTAGCCCCTGTTTTGTTACCTTCTCAGTAGTTCCTCACTGCAGCAGCTGAGAATTGTGCTAATGGTGCCTAGGGAATGCCAGGGGGCGCTTTGCTGCAACAACCTACCAACAACCTAATCCCTTATTGGAACTGGAAAAGGGATTAAAAAGCTCATCCTGGTCCATTAAAAATGCCTGGATCTGCCCCAATCCTGATCTACTGGATTGGATTTGGACATCTTTAATTACAGTTGTTCAGAGAAGTCAGGTTGTGTTTGGGTTTCAGATTCAACAGTTCCCGTCGGGCATGGTTGGGTCAGGATCATGGATATAGGTTGGGCTCCAACTAGTTCTTAACTCTATATGCAAGATCCTTTTGTGGTGTTGTTTCAACACGACCTGAATATCCTTTCCAGCGTGGTTTTATTTATCTGTTAGAAAGTAATCCGACAGGTTTGTCTCCCTGTATAAACCATGTCCAACACATTACACCTCCACCCTTAGGGGTGGAGAGACCAGTGTCTCCACCATCCTGAGTCTCCCTGTGTCCTCAGCATTACACTGAGAGAGAGAGAAAGAAAGAGTGTGTGCGCGCAAGTGAGAGCTCCTGTCGTCATGTTGCAGGAATCCAGCAGCTCCTCACTGAGCCAAGATCCATCTGCAGCCAGCAACCTCATTCAAAACATGTGTGTGTGCGCGTGTGCATGCGTGCACACTATGGCCCCCAGATCAGTGGACTGTGCACATCAGGGGCGCTGTATTGGGGGGCTGTCTCTCCTTTATAGCCACCAGAGACCCTATCACTTTCAGCTGCACTTTAAACTGCTGACTCGCCCTTTCTCTCAGTCTCTGTCTCCATCTCTCTCTCTCTCTCACTCAGTCTCTCACGCTCATTCTATGTATCTCTCTCTTCCCCACACACTCTTTCATACTTGCTCTTTCTCTCACTCTCTCTAGGTCTCTCTCTCTCTCTCTCTCTCTCTCTCTCTCTCTCTCTCTCTCTCTCTCTCTTTGTCTCTTTGTCTCTCCTACACTCTCACCTCTTCCCTTTTCTCACACTCTTCTTTTGCTGTCTCTCACTCTCTTTCACTACTTTTTCCTACGCTCTCTCTCTTTTCTATTGCTGTCACTCTCTCTCTTTCTTGTTTGCTCCCTTTCTGTCTCGCTCCCCTCCCACCCTCACTTTATGTTAAACTCCAGTGCTGTTCATCTTTAGCCTTGATTCACTTATAATTACATTAAACATTCCTGTGTGTGTGTGTGTGTGTGTGTGTGTGTGTGTGTGTGTGTGTGTGTGTGTGTGTGCGCGCGTGTGCATATTTTGAACAAAGTCATCCATCTTTTTCCTTCTGCGAGGTGTGTGTGTAGATTTGTGGGATAAAATTCTCCCTGACATTCCACGCTGTACTGGAATTCATTTACAGTATGACCTGAATTGACCAGAACCTCTCTCTTGCTCTTGTGCTCTCACGCTCCTTGCTGTCAGTCTCTAAATTTCTCGCTCAGATCTCTCTATCCAATCCCTTTTTCTCTCTCTCTTTTTTACTCTTTCATTCTCTCACTTTCATTCTCTGTTATTCAGAGAAGCTCTTTTTTGAATATCAGTCTGTTAATCAGATAAACACACAAGCACACACACACTCACGCACACACATAACCATCCAACTTTACCTTTATGGTTAAAACAAGATTGTATTGTAACTGGTTACATTCCGTGACATACTGGTGCTGCTCATTGGTGTGTGTGTGTGTGTGTGTGTGTGGTGGGGGGGGATGTTCCATGTGTTGTTGATCTTTGTTGATATTGTTACTGGATTTCTGTAAAGCTGCTTCGCAACAACTAATTTGATTTGTTTTCTGGAATGATGGTGCTCCATCCATTACTTCTGGGGTGAGTTGGGGAGTTGAAGATGAGGTGGGTTGGTGTTCATTCAACTTTGTGACTTCACTAATTGTCTTGTCACTGAATGCATTCAAATTCTTACAGCAAAATCTAGTAGAAAATCTTCTAGTACCCTCTATTAGAGAACCATTATTCATCTGTTATCTATCATTAGCTCATCCATCAGTTGTTCCACCGTATTGTAGGACAGTAACACTGTTCATTTAAACTGTTCAAAGGCTCTTGGAGCCGGACCGTTTTAATGAACTGTTGTAAATGGTATGCGTGTATTTTTTAAGCAGGAAAGTAAAATTGAATCTCATCTGGTCACAATGGAGATGCATTTAATGGCAAGTGTAAACAGAATGCAGTCAAAGTAGATCCAGATTCTATCCAGATACAAAATATACATTAATGCCAATAAATGAACCTATGCCACCCATTGCTTAAGTGTTGAGCATTGTGGGGGCATTTGAGGAGGAGCTGTTGTAGTGGAAATTAATCATCAGGTACGTGGTACCAAAAAAAAAAAAAAAAAAAAAAAACAATGAACATGTGTCCCAATTTTTTGTCCACATAATATATATTTATAATATATAAATGCTTCCTTTTAATTTCTCAGTTTGTGTTTTACATGTCTTCTCAGCCACAGTGTAAATGAGGGTGGTCCTCCATGTACTCTGATGTATTTGATTAAATTTCAAAGTGGGTGTTGTAGATTAAGTACGTAGTAAGATTGGTGTCAGTGTTTATTTTTTTGAAATGATCCCCAGGAGGCTGTTAGCAGAGAGATTAAAAGTTCTATGCTAATTTCCAAACTGATGGAGGATTTTAGGAGGTTGATCATTTTAGGAGAGTGATGGATGTATTTTTATCATGTTGATGATTATATTTCATTGATAAAGAATGTGACACTCAGGTCTGCAGTAGTTTGGCTAAATTGACACAGTAAAACTGTGCCAATTAATATATAAACTGCTCAGTTGTAGCTAATACTGAGTAGTTTCCTCTTGTGCCACCACAGTAGATCTGACCATTTGAGGCATGGACTCCACAAGACCTCTGAATGTGTCTTGTAGTATTTGACACAGATCTGGCCAAGATGTTTGTAGCGGATCCTTTAAATCCTGTGAAGGCTGTTTCATACCTGGTGCAGATGTGGATGCAGCACAGCGCACATGCCATAGCACCGGACCGCCCGCTTTGCTTCATTTTCATGCCTCTCGCACCAACATCTCACTTTGAAGTCAGAGCTGGGGTCATGCTGTAGCGTAAAGCTGTTCAGGCACAAAGCTTCAAACTGCTTTTTTTATGCACCATACAAATGAGGAAGAAAAGAAAAAGACCCCTGTGTTTATGTTTGAAGGAAATTAGGAATTGTGTTTATAACTGGGTAAGTTTCACAGCACAACGCAACAGAGAGAAACTCTTTAATTTATTATGTGAATATTTTTGTTGACCCATAACACTTTATTTCTTTATGTTATGAAAAAACAGACCCCAGTGTAAACACACGCTGCTTACACATAGTCAGACACTGTGGAGCTGGTTGTTGCTGATCATAAAAGTGGAGCCTTTGCTGAAGTTGTCTGAGGACAGTACATGTATGACCTAAATGCCACCATGTGACTTTAACCAATAAAAGGTCAATGCACGTTAGCGTTGCCTTGCTGACAGGCCACTTTGTTTCAGTTTGTGAGTGGTACATTGTGAGTGGTACCTCATGTGGTCTCCATGCCCATCTATTTGGCCACACGTCCGTGTTCGCAGTAAGTATGAATCAGCTTAAAGTTATGAAGTGGAACTTGCATGAGCATCAGTGAGCCTTTGGCACCATGACACTGTAAGCTGGGTCACCATTTGTATCGGGAGCACTTTGGTATTGGGTACTGGCCACTGTATAGCAGGAACCATACCCGGACCTGCCTGCTATTTTGAAGATGTTCTGACCTAGTTTTCTAGAAGAACAGTTTGGTGCTTGTCAAAGTGTCTCAGGTTTTTATGCTTGCTCATTCTTCCTGCTTCAACACATCAACTTTAAGAACTGGTTGTTCACTTGCTGCCTAAAATATTGAAAATGGTTGAGGCCCACAAAGCAGCGGAAGGCTATAAGATAGTATAGCTTGTCAGGTTGCCATTTCGTCAGTTCATAATGTAAGTAATCAATGACAGTTGGCAGGAACAGTGCAGGTTAAGATAAGGTCTGGAAAACCAAGAAACAGCCGCTTGTAGGATTGCTAGAAAGGCAAAAGGAGTCCCCACTTGACTGCAAAAGACCTTCAGGAAGATGTAGCAGACTCTGAAGAAGAAAACCTCTCCTGCATAAAACTATTTGGCTGCAATGAGAAAAGGTGTGTTTGGAGAAAAAAGGGCACAGAAATTTACGAAAAAACGCCTCTCCAAACGATCAATCATGCTTTGGGCTTGTGTTGCAGCCAGTAGCACAGGGAACATTTGACAGGTAGGGAGAAGAATGGAATTCAATGAAATTCCAGTAAATAGATACTGGACCTAAACACACCTCAAAATACACAATAGACTAGCTCAAAAGGCACAAGCTGAAGGTCTTACTGTTGTCCTCACAGTCCCCTGATCTGAACATCATTGAAAATCTGTGCATAGACCTCAAAAGAGCAGTACATGCAAGAACTGTAAGACTTTTGCCAAGAAGAATGGATGAAAATGAAAGACACATGGCTCGCTGTGAAAAGGGGGCGCTACTAGGTACTAACCATGTTGGTTTTTGCTCAAAATACAAACACACTGTGTGATCCTTAACTTTATGCCTTTTGGAGATCATTTCATCTTCAGTTTGGTTAAATGGTAATAGTAACAGTAATCTTGACCAAAGGTTGCTCAATCGTTGGGTCTCTCTCTCATACTTTCTCTCTCTCTATTCTTCAGCTGTACCTTTCACAGATGATGAAAAGGAACAGATGAGAAAGTTCACCAACCGTTCCTATCTGTTGGACAAAGGGACTCGATACCACGTTTGGCTCAGTCTGGTGGACATCATCCTCGCATATGTCTACGACACACGCACTACAGAAGGAGAACACAATGTAAGGGTATCGTTATTTCAGATCTTTACTGTGCAACAGACACAACCACAGATATAATCCTGCTCTTCCTTCCCCTGACATGCTTTAAACCTCAGCCGTCAGAGTATAGTTTCAAAACTCTTCACATGAGTCAGGGCTCCCAAGTCTTTTTAATGTATTCCAGGCAGCCTTATTGAAAAAACTGCCACACATACCAGCCATAAAAATAGCTATCTTCACATGCATAAAAATAGCATTTTCCTCACTGCTATGAGTTTTAAATCACAGGTTTAAATGTATGGAGAAGCTGAGCTATAATTCTGGAAAGACCTGGGGTGCTGCTACTGTAAACAGATATGCTGGACCAAGTCCTGTACTTTGGACAAATTGTAAACATTCTTTGGACATCTGTGCTGTAGTTTCCTTTTGGAAAACTGCTCAGCTTTCCCCTCAGAATGTTTCTGTTTTGTTGAAAAATGTGAATTCTTAGTAACGGAAGGTTTGTGTTGGGCTGGATCCACAGCAAAGCTCTGAAAATATGCTAATCTGAGTGACTGACTGAGTGACTGAGTGACTGAGCGAGTGACTGACTGACTGACTGACTGAGCGAGTGACTGACTGACTGACTGACTGAGCGAGTGACTGACTGACTGACTGACTGACTGACTGAGCGAGTGATTGACTGATTGACTGAGTGCCCAAATAAAGATACTACAGATGGTTCTTTAAATGGTGCTGTAGAACAATAATTTTTGTTTCTTTTGTCTACATTTTGCTCCTTCTCTGGTTATTTATTTACTCAATAAAACCATAAGAGCAAATTTACATTACTGTTTTCATTAAAACATCTCCAAAGATCTCCTCATTGGAGTCTAGTAATATATACTACATAACACCTGGTTTGGTAAATCAGTGCCTGGTAATGGAATTGAACACAATCTGGAAGCTTTGTTTTTTCAAACTAGCTCACAAGGTCTCAACTGCTTTCATCAACATGAGGAGACATTTCTGTTCCTTTTTACTGTGCTAGAGTTTTTACACTAAAACCCTATTATTGCTGAGAGAAAAGACTTGAAATGATGTGTTTAGGTGCCTGTACTGTACAGTAGTTTATGTGTGACAGAGGGTTTAAGTCAGCATAAAGCTTCTTTTCCAGTTTACAGGCTCTTTGGGTCACAGCTTCTTTACAAAAATATACATTTATGAAATGTTTTTCTGTGGTATCCCGCAAAGAACCTTTTGTGACAACTTTATTTTCAGAGAGTAGTGAGAGCTCTCTGAAAGGGTTGGAGGCTTCTTAATGACTAGACATATTTGATGTGCCCAGTAAACTGGTGGTGTGGGTTTTGAATAATATGTCTTGTGTGGAACAGATCATCTGATTCAGTTGTGTTTTGCAGGTGGAGTCAGCGTGGACCATTCGAAAAATCAGTGGAACACTGAGCTGGCTGGAGGTACAGTACAATATACACTACCGGTCGTATGTTTTAGAACACCCCCGGTGATCTTTTCAGTGCAGCTCCACCTGTCAAACCTGCAGCTCCAAATCCTTGTTGTTTTGGAAGTCTGAGCTACAAGGTGTTTGTCATGTGAGGCACCCGTCACAGAAGTGGAACACAGTTAGAAGAACATGGTTAGAGCAGCACAGTTAAAGGAGCTTCACCGTGAATTCCGGAAAGTGTTTGAAAAAGTTCTGTTCTACCGGAAGCTAACTGAATTTTTTGAATTCCTATATTTGAAGACTGATTAGATAAATTGCAAATACTGACTTTCCACCAGTAGAGCACTGGGACACAATCACACACCGTAATCAGAGTGTGTTGTTTATTTAAAAAAAATACAACTAGTTTACAACTGAATCATTCTTTGTTTATTTTACTGCTTGCAAAGTTTCTGCAGAGTTTTATTCCCACTCAGGAACATAAATATTTGGACATTGACAATGTCGCTGGTATGATCGTGATCTACCACAGCCAATTAGACCTGAAATTAAATAGTTAATAGAGTCAAAGTGCAAACATTCAGCTTTCATTTGAGGTAAATCAGGTAAGCAGTGTTATACCAGTCATATATAAGAATATTTAAAGTGTCCAATTCTTACATTCTGAAGTCTTAAAGAGCTGAATCAGGCTTGTTAAATCTATTTGGTATATAATTAAAATGCCCATGGGAAAGAAACTGTTAACAACAAAGACTGTATAAGTAAAGCATTTTCTTCTAGAAAAGTACAGACACAAAGAAAAATTGAGCTACCAAGAATGTTTGCTCTTTGTGTTTGTTCATGTTTGTCCATAAACGTTTGGTCGAATTGGACATTCAAATTCATGATAGTTCATGTTTGATGGCCAGTTGGCCATTTCCATTACCAGCAGAGTAACCACAGAAACGCAGCTTGTGTTTTCCTGTTTCATATTGTTTACTGATCTGCTGGTTAGAATGTTTTTTTTCTGTTGATTTTTAGCTTTTTATGTTAAAAGTCAAAAGAAATCTCTTAAATTCTGTTTTTGTCCAATTAAAAAAAATTATTCCACTACAAAAAATGCAACACCACCAGAAACCTTAAAATATCAAACACTCCTTTGATAAGATACAGTCATAAAATTCAGGTTCTGCCCTCTTATTTAAGGTGTAACATTTTTGAAAGCTGATGGCTCTGCTTCATCACAAACCATGAGAAAGACATCAGTTTCCAGTATTTCTTTAGTGATAAAGTGTTAATTATCTACAGAAGGATCTCTGATGTGTTCACTCTGGGACTAAATAGAGTGAGCTGTTGTGAATGATGTGATTCTGGGTGTATCTAAAATGATCAGACGATCGTTCAGTGTCCGTTAAAGAGAGAATTACCCCAGGAGCCCATGTAAATCAAATTTGACGATGTGCCACAGAACGTTCTAAAGCAACTGCAAACATCAACATGTTGACGTGAATGTAGAATGTTGGTCAGTGTCTTTTGGACTTAATGGTTGTAAACTGGAGAAATGCAAAATAAGAAAACAGATGAATGTCTAACTGGAACTTCAACTGCAACTAAAATGGTCTTTTAAAAATGAACTACGCTTGTTTTTGTGGTTTGTCCTGTAGTTTCTGAGAGAGTGTCAGGCAGGCTGCTACTTAAATACTGTTACTGTTGTTGTAAACTGTGCACAGTAGTGTAAAATGAGTGCGCCTGACTAAGGGTGCCCAAACATTTGACCAATACTGTAGGTTTAGAAAGGGCATGCTCACTGACTCCTCCACTTAAGTCCTGAATCATTTCCTTTGTTTTGCTGAAATTGAGTGGTGCCCCCGCGTGTGGGCCATCTTATCTCTGTCAGTCATCAGATCCGTGACTGCAGTGTCGTCAGAGAACCTTCTGAAGGAATTTGAGTCATACTTTGTTACACAGTCGTGGATGAACATGGTGTACAGCAGTGGGATGAGGATGCAGCCCTTGAGGACATGCTAGGCTGTGGTTTATACATAGATATGTTATTGTTTCACTGTGTGTGTGTGTGTGTGTGTGTGTGTGTGTGTGTGTGTGTGTGTGTGTGTGTGTGTGTGTGTGTGTGTGTGAGAGAGATATTTCACTTATATCTCTGAAATCTGACACTGTTAAATTGTTGTTTCTTCCTGCAAACATTACATACTCATCAAGTGCTTCATTCAGGAATAAATAAGTCATACACCAGCATGGCAGTTGCAGACTAATGCCATTATCTGATACGTTTTGTGTACATCAGTCAGCCATAACATTACATCCAGCTGACTAATACTGTATATCTCCCCTTAAGCAACCAACACAGCTCTGGAGTGTCTGGCATTGAGATGTTATAACAGGTCCTTTAGGTCCTTTAATACTGGCTCTTACAAAAATAATTCCAATATGGAGTTTGGCCCTCTTTCTGCAAAAACAGCTTTTTACTATTTCACTGTTCACTGGAGCTGCCTGACCTGGCTCTCTACTACACTGCTGCTGCAGTGCTGTCCTGTTCTGGATCGACACTCTGATTCATTCCAACCCAACTGGATATCGCATAGCTGTGCATATGGCTGTTTAGCCTGCATGGATTTTCACCCTGAACTCGTATCCTGCACTCACAGTGCATCTGGAAAGTATTCATAGCTTCACTTTCTGCACATTTTATTATGTTACAGGCCGTATTTTGAAATGGATTCAGTTCATTTTTTTCCCCTCAAAACTCTACACACAACACCCCACAATGACAAAGTGAGAAACGTTTGTTTGAAATATATATCAAATACACAAAAATATAGCAGACATGAGTATTCATACCCTTTGCTCGATACTTTGTTGAAGCACCTTTGGCAGCAATTTCAGCCTCAAGTCTTTTTGAGTATGATGCTACAAACTTGGCACTTGTTTTTGGGAAGTTTCTCCCATTCTTCTTTGCAGAACCTCTCAAGCTCCATCAGATTGGATGGGGCACAGCCATTTTTTGATGATCTTCTATCGGGTTCAAGTATGGGCTCTTGCTAGGCCAAGGACATTCACAGAGTTGTCCCAAAGCCACTCCTTTGTTATTTTGGCTGTATGCTTAGGGTCGTTGTCCTGTTGGAAGAAAAGCCTTTGTCCCAGTCTGAGGTACAGAGTGCTCTGGAGCAGGTTATCATCAAGTCTCTGTACATCATTGCAGTCATCTTTCCCTCAACACTGACTAGTCTCCCAGTTCCTGCTGCAGAAAACATCCCCAAAACATGATGCTGCCACCACCATGCTTCACTGTAAGAATGGTACTGGCTGGGTGATGAGGAGTTACTGGTTTCTGCCATTCACAATGCCTGGCATTCAGTCCAAAAGGTTTCTCAAAACCTTTTTGTTTCTCATGGTCTGAGGGTCCTTTTGGGGCCTTTTGCCAAACTCCAGATGTGCCTTTTACTCAGGAGTAGCTTCCTTCTGGTGAAGTGTTGCAGAAGAAAGTTCTCCTCTCATCGCAGAGTAATGTTGGAGCTCTGTCAGAGTGACCGCTGGTTTCTTGGTTACCTCTTTCTTGGCCCTCCTACCACAGTCACTCAGTTTGGCCAGGCGGCAAACTCCAGAAAGAATCTTGGTGGTTCCAAACTCCTTCCATTTATACATGAGGCAGGCCGCTGTGTTTTATTGGGACCATCAATGCAGCAGAAATGTTTCTGTACCCATCTGTGTCTCGATACAATCCTGTCTCTAAGATCTACAGACATTACCGTAGACTTCATGGCTTGGTTTGTGCTCTGACATGCACTGTCTACTATGGGACCTTATATAAACAGGTGTGTGCCTTTCCAAATTATATCCAGTCAACTGACTTTACCTCCGGTGTACTCCAATCAAGCTGTAGAAACATCTGAAGGAAACAGTGGAAAAAAGATGCTCCTGAGCTCATTTTTGAGTGTCATGGCTGTAAACACTTATGTACATGTTATATTTTTGTGTTTGTATGTTCAATACATTTTCAACAAACATTTCTCACTGTATGAGTATGTACACTGTACATACTCATAACTCATGGTCTACTCTCACATTGGCAATAGTTCTTGCTTTTCTCACTCTAGCAGACCAGTTATTCTTGTTTTTGGTCTGTTATTTTGTTATATTCTCAGTGTCGATCAGAGGATGATATGTTCCCTTTTTTGAGTCTTGGTTTGTTTTGTTGCTCCAAGGGAGTTTTTTTTCTGCCACTGTCAGCTTTGGCTTGTTCAAATGAAGCTCAGAACCAGAACCCCGTAATGCTGATGTGTAATGACTTACATTGTGAAAAGTGGCTCATAAATAAATTAGAATTTAAAGCACTTATGGTGGATGATTAGTTCTGCCACTCCAAATGTTTTGTAAAATTCTGGGCCCCCCTGTCCAATAGTATGTAGTGTTGATTCTTTCCATATTCTTGATTGTGAAAATAAACAACTAAATCCTCTACGGGGAACTCAGTTTGATATAATACACAGTTATTTACATTTTAAATCATTTACATTAAATATTTTAAATTGTTAAATGTATTGCAAAAATATAAACTGACATTTACAAATGTTCTAATCATTCATTAATCCCACCGATTAGGGCCCTACCATCTTACTTCTCATTATTCCAGCCCAAATCAACACTTTGTCACCTTGTTGTTTTGTTGGAACAGACTGACCATTCATCATCCATGTAGAACTCCAGTCATAATGGAGCCAGAGCAGCATGATATTAACTGGTATTTCTGAGCTACTGCAAAACATATCTCTTTCGAGCTGTGGTTGGGGTGGCTGAAACACAGATTGATACACATCTGCCAGCCTGTAGAGGATCCTGCTTTGAGATATTCTTGAGGCTTCAGAAACACCAACAGCTTCAGATAAGCGTTTACTGGCCAGAAATATTTAGTCATAGCTTCCCAGACTGACAGAAATTAATCTGGGCTTTTAGTTTTTGTGAAATTTCAGTTGTTTGTATGTTTTGTAAGGGTGTGCACTATTTCCCAGTTTACAACTTTCTTCCTCCTCACACTTAATGAAATTGTGGCTTTCTTAATAATGTGGAACAACCTGTTTTAGTAGGCTTACCTTTAATTAAGATCACCTGGCAAACTAATTAACTGAGAAATGAACTCTTGCCTAACATTGTGGAACACAGGGTAATGTTCTATTGCAAGAGAGCAAATGCCTACTTTCTAACACAACACTCATGAGTTCCATCAGTCTGAATGAACGAGAATCATGGAGCAACTCCAGCATGAGTCATTGTGCAACTCTTCAGTAATATCCCTACATCAATTTTATTTGGTCAACAATCATGCTCGTAATTTTTGTTTTGGTCATTTTACACTTTGGATTGTGGATTAAAAGTCCGCCCTTTTAGAGCTCACCCACTTAAAATCGCCTAAAGCCAATATTCTATCTGTTATAGTGCAGTAGGTCTGTACTCATTCAGCCATGTGATTGTGGGCTTTTCTTGGTCCAGGATGATGAATGTTGTCCTGAAGCATGTAGAGACTAGCCTGGACAGGGACAAGGTCTAGTTCAGCCTCCTTCAGTGTGTTTCTACCCTCAGTAGTGAGTGTGTTTTATCCTCATTGTTGACTGTGACTGTTTTTGCTTCTGGGGGAAACTGTGGCCTTGCATGGCTTCACTCGATGCTGTTTGAGCCACAGATGGTGATGGAAAACCATCCATCAGGAGGTGAGTTGTAGCATAAAAGTGTTTCAGTTGTTTGCTTATTTATCACATTTAAATGTTTCCGCTTGCAGTTAATTTTAATATAAGATAAGACAACATGAGTAAACACACCATGCAGCTTTTCATTTAATTTATTGATGATGCTGTAAAAAGACAATAAACAGGCAGTTGCTGCTCAAAAACCCTCCTATATAGCCAAATTAAAACAATTCTGCAAAGAAGAGTGGCCCCAAATTCCTCCACAGTGATTTAAAAGGCTATTTAAAAGTCACTGCAAGTGTTTAATAGCAGTTGTTCACACAGGAGATGGATTCTGCAATACATTGAATGATTATTGTTACACAAAAGCATTATATCTCCATTTTTCTTGTTTTTGACTCAATGGAAATGCTCAAAAGTTACTTGAAATATTTTTTTTTTACATGCCTCCTTCTGAAAGTTAAAAAGGTTTTTTTGCCATTTTTGACATACAAGTAATTTTATGTGGCAGCAAGTATCCGATTTATTGCACCCCACACACTTGTAATTGTTTCTTCTGCTGGAATAGTGGACTAACTTCTTACATGTATTTGTTATAAACCGTCATGGTTCACGGGACTCACTGTTAAGTGCATGCAGTCACATGGAGAATGCAGGGGTTGGACAATGAAACTGAAACACCTGTCCCTGTAGTGTGGGAGGTTTCATGGATAAATTGGAGCAGACTGGTGGCCAATCTTCATTAATTGCACATTGCACCAGTAAGAGCAGTGTGTGAAGGTTCAATTAGCAGGTAAGAGCACAGTTTTGCTCACAATATTGCAATGCACCCAACATTATGGGGGACATACCAGAGTTCAAAAGAGGACAAATTGTTGGTGCACATCTTGCTGACGCATCTGTGACCAAGATAGCAAGTCTTTGTGATGTATCAAGAGCCACGGTATCCAGGGTAATGTCAGCAAACCACCAAGAAGGACGAACCACATCCAACAGGATTAACTGTGGACGCAAGAGGAAGCTGTCTGAAAGGGATGTTAGGGTGCTAACCCGGATTGTATCCATCATTCCCAAGACGAATTGATGCTGTATTGGCCGCAAAAGGAGGCCCTAGTACACCATACTAATAAATTACTGTGGTCTAAAACCAGGGGTTTCAGTTTCATTGTCCAACCCCTGTATATGGTATGTGTTTGGGTAAATACGATTACCTTAACTGTTTTTGTTTGTTTGTTTGTTTGTTTGTATGTTTGTTTGTTTTGGTGCTCATACCGAACCGTGCAAACCAGTCAACGGTCTGTCATTAAACACAAGTCATTGCTTTTGAATTCTGTTCACTGATGTGTGGGTGTTTCAGAAATCCATGATCTTGACTCTAGCTCTTGAATATTTCCGCTCAGTGTGTTTAACCTGGTCCCCGCTGAGCTTTGAAGCTGAGAGCACCCGTGGACTGAAGCTTAAGAAGCTATCGATCCAGACACGTCTGACGAGATGCTGGATTGTAGACTTGCACAAAATGATCCTATTCTTGGAGCACTTATAGATTTTATTGGGTGAAAGCTCAGTCCTTAGCCAAGCTCTGGTGTGCATGTTCAGGAATCTTAGCGCTGCTGTAACTGAAAGTAGGTTGAGTGAGGACTGGGTAAATGGATGGCATGCATGTGCGTGTAGAGCTGGGCGAAAATGATGCTCAAAATCAAGATATTTTCTGAATGGTAATGTCTTATTTTTATCACCTGATATTTAGTTTAGAAGATGTTTGACTGGCTGACAAACTGATTAAGTGCTGCTACTTTGTACTAGAAGTCCTTAACAAATCTGGCACAAAGCCAATTTAAAAACAAAGGTGTTTCAAGTGGTTATTTTACCCCTTAAACCCCAACCTTGATATGATTATTTATTATTCTGTACTTACTACATTTAGTTCCTGTTAGTTATTCAGTAAGTAATAATTCTTTAGTACCTACTAAGCACCTACTAGTTACACAGTCTCTTTTACCAGTAAGTAATTGCTATTCTTTACCTGCTAATTTAGTACCTAGTTATTCAGTACTCAGTGTTCTGTCCGTGACCTTGCAGGTTTCCTTTGGGTACTCTGGTTTCCTCCTGCCACCCAAATATTCTCATGCGGTCAGTGGATTGGCCATACTAAATTGCCCCCTAGATGTGTGTGTATGTGTGTATGTGTGTGCTTGTGTGCTGTACCCGCTAATGGATTGCTACCCTGTCTAAGGGGGATTCCTGCCTTGTGTGCAGTGATTCCGGTAGGCTCCAGGGACACTGAGACCTAGAACAGGAAGAAGCGGACGTGAAGATGAATGAATGGATGGATGCATATTAATTATTCATTAAGTAATGATTTTTCAGGATCTACTATGAAACTAGCCTTACTTTTCATGTGATTTATGTGCCCACATATATGGTTGAAATGGTTAAAAGATGCCATACGTTTTTGTTTGTTATATTCATATTTATCTTGTGTTTTGCATCAGTTTTTTTGACCTTATTCTCATTCCACTCCCAGTTTCTTTGACAATGAGATGCACAAATTATGCAGACCCTTTATATTGCACAGCATGAGTCAAACATGACATATAGGCATACATGCCTGGTGCACTGAGAACACCAGCTGCTGACTTTTCTGTCTTTGGCACCTGCCCAGATCTTGCACCTTTTCTTCTTCACTTGGTTTTTCTGTCTGGTGTCTTCTTATGGCTGGATGGTGGTTATATCTCTTTTTTTTTTCCAACATCTATTACTGGAATTGTGGCACGCTCTCCATGTTCTTCTTCCTATATTGCCTGAAAAGCAATGTCCTCAATGAATAGGTGCCATGCAATGGTCATACCACCCATGTCACCAGGGTGTTATGCAGTGAAGTTGCTGTAGTCACTGAGGGTGGCAACATCCATCATATTGTATCAGAATGCAGTGGGCCGGCCAACTCCATTCTATAACTACATGAGAAGGAGCCAACCATATAATCCATTTTGTCTACTCCTCCTTTTGTACTGGGTCACTTCTGGTTTCTTCTTCACACTGTTGTCATCCACTGTAAGTGATTAGGCATGGTGCTCAAAAGAACAACACTCTTTCTCTTCACATGTGCACAACATACCTTGCACCTCTTCAAATGGATGCACTCAGCTATTTTAAGCTGCAAATGCTCGCATGCAGCTTGTCTTTTCCCTGTAGAGAAGACAAAAATGAACCTGTTGGCATCATGCTTAATGCCAGGTGCAGGTTAGAGGGGTATAAAGCCTCTTGTTGTGGAGCAGTGGAACTGTGTTCTTTGGAATGATGGTGCTCCATCCAGTGCTTCTGGCATGACTTGGCGTGTTGAGGAAGATCTAGGGTGGTGATCATTCAACATCCTGACCTCTTTAATGCTCTTGTCACTGAATGCAATCAAATCCTCACAGCAGTGGTCCTACATTTAATCTTACTGCAACCATCACAGGATAAAAACCTTTGATTTTAGAAGAACCAATGAATGAGTGTTTGTAGTGTCACCATGGTGATATTGCCATTGAACCTAAATTGTGAGGTATGCATTGCCCTTGATTTATGTGGCCTGATGACAGGAGGTATGTCCAGCTTATTCTTGGGAATCCTCCCATTAGTCGGGTTCTTCAGAGGGACAGAGTCAGAGGGACATGTAAAGACGTTTATAGCTAAAAACATTTACAAATATCAACAGTTCCTTACAAAATCTATAGTGGATACATATGGGTCACTTCAGGTCCAGGTTGTGCATCTATCACTGCAGTCAAATCACGTTGTGCTTGTGTGATCTTAATGAAGTGTGTTATGGGTTCAGAAGTGGAACAGGTGTTTGTACAGTTCCGCGCTCTCTCTCTGGCCTGTGTGTGCTTTCTCACTTGAGGCATAATATTTGATATTTGCATTCAGAGTATTAAATCAGGTTGACTTTTTAGTTGGGACAAGGTTTGAGGAGTCAGTGTTTTTATAGCTTTGAAATTTGCATCACATGCCCTTTTCTAACGATGACTGTGAACAAGCCTCAGCTCTTAAATGTTCCATTTTCTTTGTATTAAAACTACACAAAACAAAACAATAAAACCGAATCTGAGAAGAATGTTCAGGTCGTCATCTACTTCTAAAAGCAGGATTGTGTGAGAATTGGTGGCTCTCCCTTACAGCTGGGTACCATAATTCACATTTACGTTAATGCTGTAAATGCACATCACAGTTCTAAAGCACTGTGTTTTTTTTCTTTTGTTTTGTTATCAAACTCTATTTTAGCACGTGGGTAGCAATTTTGCACTGTCTTCTGGTTTCAGAAAATGTATACTTTTCATTTATTCAAATGTTATGAATAAGATGGTGTGTGATATTATGATGGTTTTCCTAAAATATCATTTTAGAAATTTGCAATATGTTGCTTTGCTTACAGTATCGTAACGCCAGTATCATGATATGTATCATGTTACCAAGTTCTTGGTAACGCACAGCCCTGCTGTCAGCATTGAAGAGGAGTACATGGTGCACTGTCTCCCTGCCAGGAGAGCAGCCACCCTTAATCCCCCTCATTTGCACGAGGAGTGCAACAATGAGGGTGAGAAACCCGACCCTCCTCTCAGCACTCTGACATGGCCAGACTGATAATACTGACCTGTTAATGACATCCTCCAGCTGCCTGCACACGCACGCGCACACACACACACACACACACACACACACACACACACACACACACACACACACACACACACACACACACACACAGCCTCCTGTCTCTCTCTGTCCCTCTCGCTCTATCTCTTTATCTCTTTCCTCATCTCTCTCCATCTCTCCCCTTATCTCTCTGGCTATCCATCTCTCTCTTACTTTATTGCTCCCACGATTTCTCTCTCTTCCTCTTGCTGTCAAGGAACTCCCCTCCATCTCTTTCCCTCCCTCCTCCTGACTAATGTTGCCTCCTCACCCACCGCGGTTGTCCCCCACACTCCCACCCCTCGCCGCTGGTTTATTTACACCACTTTTTAATAGCCTGGGGGAGCGCATGAGCTACGATGACACGCTACAATGACTCGGGGCGCATTCTTAACAAGCCACTGAGCGAAGAGAGGAGCGCGGGAGGGAGAGAGGCAGAAAAAAATATTGTTTTCTTTTCCCATGGCACGTTTTTGTCTTGTTTTGTGTTTTTGAGGGGGGTTTTCTTCTTTATAACAGATGACGCTGGATCTTTAAGTGTGGTTTTAAAGCCTGGAGAACAATCAGTGCCGCTCTCTGAAGGTGTTTAACTGTCTCTCCTGTGTTTACCTCTCCAGTAAAGTGGCAGGTCGTTAGGAGGAATCATCGCACTAATTACAGCAGTTAAGAGTTATATGTTCTGTGGGGGAGAGAAAGAGAGAGAGAGCACAGAGGCAAGGGCCTCATTGAAACTTATGACCAGAGGTTTTTATTGACCACTGGTGTTTAATGATGGCTGTTAGGTGAGTGGAAGTGTTCACGATAGCAGTCTAAAGTGCATGTGTATATACAGTTAAGTGAAAAAATTAGTGCTCCCTATGAAAACCTTTTTCTTTTGCTATGTGTCCAAATGTTTGTGGACACCCCTTCTAAGAATGTAGCACCCATTGCTGAGGATAAGTTTGGGTGTGGAGCAGTGGAACTGTGTTATCTGGACTAATGAGGCTTTTCTTCTTGTACATAATTTCAGGGGAGGTTTGGGATGAAGTGAGGTGATCATCCAACATAATGACCTCACTAATGCTGTTGTCACTGAATGCAAACAAATCTCCGCAGTTGTGCTCCAGAAATCTAGCAGAAAGCCTTCCCTGGACAGTAGAGACAGTTACTCCAAAAGCAGCATAAACGTGATTTCAATGAATGAAGAAACAATGAATGAGCAGTACTCCAGCAGTGTCCCAATACTTTTGTCTATGTAGTGTTCTTTTATAATATAGAGATTAAACGTATATAGGTATATAGGTAACGTGCTAAATGGAATTAATGGGGATGCACATTGAGAAGAAAACTATTTAAAATCTGTAAAATTAGAATCTGCTGCAGCACATCAGCTGCAGATTAGAGCATAATTAAAGAGGATTTTGGAGGAGTCTGTCTTATTTACACACCAAACATTTAGATTGTTTTGCTCTTGATTGTTGGAGTGAGTGGGATGTTGGATGATTACCACCCCATCTCACCCTTAACTCCACATCTCAAAAAATGAGATGGAGAACCATCACTCCAGAGAACCCAGTTTCACTGCTCCGCATGTCAATACTGGGGGACTTCATACCTCTAAAGGGAAAAGACAAGCTGTGTGTGTGCATTTGCACGTGTCAGCAGTGGGTGCAACTTCAAACAGCCGTATGCATTCATTAGAAGGGGTGTGACAAAATATGTTAAAGACAAGGATTTTCTCTGTGTGTGTGTGTGTGTGTGTGTGTGTGTGTGTGTGTGTGTGTGTGTGTGTGTGTTTGGGGGAGAATGAGGGATGTGGATGGCGTCAAAGCACTAGCAATTGCTGTTATCCTCTAAAAATGTGTTTTTTGAATGAGCAGTGATTACTTGCTTCAGTTTTACTGACCTCTCCTACAGTAAAGAGCACAGCCTCAATGACAAACCTTGCAAAGACACACGCAGCTCACCCCCTGCAACGTTTATTACTGTTTGATTAAGTGCATTTTTATTGTTTTGACATTTCTGATTACTTAATTAACCATATCAAAGTTGGAGGTCAACAATCTTAGCCACATCATGCATTTCAAGCAGAACCACACCTGTGTCTATTGTTTAATCAGATGTTCTTCAAACTGCTTTATGCAGTTTTATGAACTGAGCTCCTGCTCACTGGATGAGCCAGTCTTTAAGTTTAAGAATGTATTGAGTGGTGTGGAACACCACCTTTCCCAAGGCAAACTAGGCTAGGATTCCCAGGCTGGACAGGCACTCTATCATAGAGTGTTTTGGCTCTTAATTCTCGTACCTGTGGAACATGATTACATAAGTAGCTGGTCGACCAGATGGTTTAAATGTCTTCACTGCATATTAATGTCAGACTTGTCAATATGCAGAAAAAACCTGCTCTAACCTTAATCGTACAGTCATATATTCTGTACTTTTGCACACATCTGTAGGAGATGATTTTTAAAGGATTCTTTAAAGTCTTGTGGTCATAGTGTAGTAGTGTGGTGTTGCCAGGTCATTTGCATGTGCATCTCAAAAAATGTTAATACTGTGAAAGGTTTTTGATAATTTACTTTAAATAATAAATAATCAAATAAATAATAAAAAATTAAACTGTCATATATTTTATATTTATTACATTTAATGCAATAAAGCTTTTTGTTTAAAAGTTGATACTGTAATTAGCAATTTTAATTAAAATGTTCTAATATTTTGAGATTCTGGTTTTCATGAGCTATAAGCCATATTGATCAACAGTTAAACAAAAAAAGTCACTTTGTATGTAATGAATATAAATGATGACAGTTTACCTTTTTCAATGAAATTGTGACCACAAATGTGTTTTTACAATATTCCAGTTTTTTGAGATGCACTAGTATTTGTTCTGGATATTCTAAATCTTCTATGTTGTCAGTTGCAGCATTTGCTAAAGAGAGTTCCTGCTCAAGGTCAAAATTGTCCACAACGATTGGTTCTCTGAGATGTAGAGTATTTATGGTGAAGATCAGGTAGTATCAAATGACCTGTCTCGGATCTAAAGGCTGAGCAAATGACTTGATCTCACTGCTAAATACCAAACAGCAGCTTTAGATTGTCCTGAATATGACGAGGGAGACTTGTACAGTTTGACACTTGGATCAATTCTACTTGAGATGTAGATTTTAGGTCTCCAGCTTTGTCTTATTAGATGACCGGGACGTTGGTCTTGTCCTGAAGTTCAGCAGTTTTGGCCTTGTGTTCACGATTGTTCACTTGTAACAATATTCACTTTTTCATTTTTGTTTTGCCTAAACTTTGTAATCATGGACAAACTGCAGTTGTGTGTCATTATATTAACTCTACAGCATAGTTAATTCATAACAGCATCTTAATAGCAGGACCCCTCATGCTTAGGGGGTGTAATTTACCACCTGGATTGGCTCAGTGAACTGGCCAGCAGATGCAGTATTTTGCAAGGATGCCCTTTAGGATGAAAGTACAAAAATGGACAGTTATTATCAGACATGTTATAAACTGCTTGTCTGTGTGTGATTATCTTCATTAATTATCAGTGCATCCATATCCCTCATATAGCTGTTCATATATTTGAGGGTGTAAGGGATCCACTGATAATGGGTTGGGGCCAAAACCTCATGGGGTACTGATATGTGACTGATGTGGGACAGAGCCTAGAGGAGATGTAGGTCCATCCTATCCACCCAGAGCTCTTGGACTTCCAGACACAGATAGAAGAAGAATGAAGATTCTTTTATGCAGTGTCGAAGGTCCTGAATGCATCGCCAGTTTGATTTGGTTTGAAATAGTCCTCAATCAGGATTAATCAGTAACTAATTGGACTGATGGGGACGAACCTAAAACCGTATATCTTTTATACAGGAAAGACAAATTTACCAGCCCTCCACATTCCAACTCAAGTGGTTTTGTCACACAATGTAAATAATGCTGTTGTTCTTTCCCATTTATCACACCACACACTGGGGTTTGTCAAGTCTTGTCAAAATGTATTTGTGTTGCACTTTTTGCAGCCTGATGAAAGGAGTGAAATCAAATAAAACTGTAAGCCCAAGTAAACAAGCCAGAGACCACAGTGCCAGGAAAAACTCCCTCAAAGCTATTGGAAGAAACCTTAGGAGTAACCAACACTCACGTGTGTTGGAGGAGGGGTCATCATCTGGTCAGTCTAATTTGTGAATGAATAATAATAAATGGTATAAACTTAACACCTTAAAGTCCATAGTTCTGCACAAGTGCACTGAGTCAGTCATCCATGCACCAGTTACGGACAGGGGCGTTTAATTGTGCACGCACAGCTTGTTTAACCCTTATAGAAAAGCATTGGCTGTAACAGGATGTTGTGCAGCAGCCACACATGAGTCTAAAGTCACCATGCCCAAATCCATTCAGCAGATAGAGGAGTGTAAATAAAGCCCTACAGCCCTGGGCTGTGGAGCAGTGGAACTGACTACTCTAGAGTGCTGGAGCTCCAGCCAATACCTCTGTGATAAGTTTGAGGTGCATTTTTTTTATTTATAACGAATCTTTATCAATACCTGACTGCTCTCATAGTCAATTGCCATCAGATCCTCACAACAACTAGATGTTCGAGAATCTAGTTTGAGGCCTTTGGAGAGAAGTAGAGGCTGTTATTGTATGTGACCAGCAAAACAAACTGGCTGTTATTACTGTTGATTTTAAAAGCAGGTGGTTATAAACTTTTGGACATGTGGACATAAAGATGATCTGTAGGTCAAAGGCTGAACAATCTGCAGATTACAAAATTTAAATAAACGGAAAGAACAGATGATTGACAGCGATGAAACTTCCTTTAGTCATGTGAAGGACCAACAGTAAAGTGTGTGTGTGTGTGTGTGTGTGTGTGTGTGTGTGTGTGTGTGTGTGTGTGTGTGTGTGTGTGGTGTGTGTGTGTGTTTTAGACATATCACTCTTTACATGAGGTGCTGGTGTCTTTCGGGAGGAGGGTATTATGTTACCCACTGTACCGCCACTTCTCTCTGATCACGACCCAGTGAGACGCCGCCTCACATTTTCCAGTGCGTAGCTTTTCACAAGTTTTCTCTTTCTTTCTCTCTCACACACTTTGTTTCTCTCTCTTTTTCAGTTCACTTCAAATCTTTATTGGTTTGACTGCTTTTAATACAGTGAGCATTATATCGGGAACAATGCATCAGCAATTGAAATAATGACAATGCCAATAGTAGTAATTGTCAGTGGTGTAACAGTGCAGAGTGTGGTGCAGGTCAATGGTGTAACAATGCAGTGTCATAAACCTAACGGTGTTGCATGTGGTAGCTTGGACCAGTGTTGTAATAGTATGAATGTGTTACAGGTCAGTGGTTTAACATTATGGACACGTGAGGTTTATGAAGCCACAATGTTAGGCCTTTTCCACCAACATAGAACATGTTCTGTTCTGGCTTGCAAACCAATTTTTGAACCCATGGCACATTTCCACCAACAAAATCAGGTTCCGGAACCTGAAAACTTTCTTTGCAGCGGGAATCAAAGATGAAGTGTTTCAGCTTAAACCGCTTTGTGTCTAGTTGTACAGGTGCAAGAAGCAGTGACATACCATTTGTCTTGCACATTGTAGTTTTATGTCTTCTTATCACCAAAAGATGATCAATGTTTGATCGATGTTTGCTTTTTAGGGAAAAACAAATGTCACAGCACACAACAACACTCGCCAGAAGTCTATAGCAAGCATCTTCTCATAATTTCTCACTTGTTTACTGATGCTGGCAGCGCCCTTGATGATGTATTCTTTGATGTATCCTCAGTTCCACTAAAAATGGTGTAAACGTGGGATGGTTTGCTAAAAAACACAAAGGTTATTTTGGTGGAATAGGCCTATGTGGTGTATGTGGTATACCATACACTATATGTTAGAAGTAAGTGGTGCAAACGAAACCTTAGACCTTTTATGGCTGTGTTTGCAGTTCAGAGACTTATAATACAAGTTGTCGGGCCAGACTACAGTTGACCACCTGAGATCATCATCATTGTTTATTTGATAAACCCATTATGCGTATGCATTTTGGCTTTCACCATAGTCTAACGTGTTCCAAAGTAAAAATGTTCTAGCCATGTTTGGATGGGTTTTTTTATTTGGGGGTTTTCTTATTCAGTTTTCAAAAATGCACAAAATCTCAGTGGATGAAAAACCCACGGTTTTTTTCTTTTTATCTATTTATCTTGGCTTTCTATCTCTTTGGCTTGTCTTTCTACTCCTGTGTCTGTCTGTCTCACTTGCTTTCTCTCTCATGAACAGTTGTTTGTCACATTAAGACCTTTGAACTCTTTTTTCAAAACAGCAATAGATTTAGGTCAGGGGTCGACCTTAACTCTAACCCTTTCTTTCACAGCCTAAAGTTTGCCTTTCTCTCTCCATTCAAGCCATAATCCCTCACTGTGGCACTAATGAGGACAGACCCCCAACTCCAACTCCTTCTGGTTTTCTCCTGACATCAGGTTTCATCGCTCAGGGGTTGTTTTTTGTTCACCAGAGGGACACATAGCTTTTGTTAAACGACACCCTTAAGATTGATGTATTGATAGACAAGCCATGTACACCAAAAGAAAACGTAGCAGATTATGTGACGAACAATCATAACAAAATTCTGTCCATCTCCTGTAGGGCAGGAGTGCTAAAGATGTCACCCCCCTGGCAGGAAAGTCAACAGAATTGCCTGCTTCTGTCAGCAGGCAACAGAGACAGAGAGAGAGGTGGAGAGAGGCGTCTTTACAGGGTGCGCAGCTTTTGCACGGCACGCGAATGACTCTTGATGCTTGAGAGGAGTGTAATTTTAAATCCAAAGCCCTGAGAGAGAGAGAGAGAGAGAGAGAGAGAGAGAGAGAGAGAGAGAGAGAGAGAGAGAGAGAGAGAGAGAGAGAGAGAGAGAGAGAGAGAGAGAGAGAGAGAGACAGAGAGAGAGAGAGACAGAGAGAGAGAGAGAGAGAGTAAACACATTTAAGGATGTGTGTGGTGAGCTTTATCCGGCGCGTGTTGATTTTAATGCTTGTAAATGATAGCAATTAAAGGGCTTTTTAGCTGCTGGATTAGCACGGCTGCGGCTCATTAGAAGGCACTCTTCAGCGCTGGCTGAGGTGAACACCTCGCTGCACTGGGGCCAAGCCTGGACGAGCTCATTATCTTCCTGTTAACTCCTATCTGACTCTCCTCCTCACTCTTTCAGACCACCAACCTTTTAAGACTAAACCCGAGAGACAATTAGCCCTTATCCCACCAATTAGTCACCAAGGCTCTCCCAAACAGCACATTACAGACTTCAGATACTTGAGACATTCTTATGAATGGATGCCCTTTGTGACGATGAAAAAAGTAATGCAGCTTTGTAACAACTGTTCAACACCGTCAAATTCAAAAAGAATACAGGGTGGTGGTAAAACAGCCAATGACATTCGCTGCACAAACATTGGTTTCAACCATCTGTTTGACTTCAGCCAGCTTCCTCCAGAGATGTTCTGGATACAAGGACCAGGTCTACATACCAAGTTAATGCTAAACCCACACCAGCTGGCACTACCTAGTGTCTTTCTCACCAATGTTCGTTCCTTGTCGGGAAATCTGGGTGAGTTAAAGATCTGGACCCTCACTGAGAGAAGGCTCATGGACTGCAATGTCATGTGTTTCACCGAAACATGGGTGAGCAGCGATGTGGTGAACGGTGCGATGGAACCCGGAGACATGGGCACTATTCAGACAGGTCAGTGGTTGCTATGCAGAAGACCTGCAGCAGAAGAAACTGTGTCTATGTAAACAAAGCATAGTGCACAGACTCTGTCATCTTAAGTTCCACTGTTCTGCTGAGCTGGAGGTCCTAATTGTTAAGTGGAGACCGTTCATCCTGTATTCCTGCTGCTGTTGTCTAAGTGCCAAAGCTAACATGGCTGTGGAATCCTTTGTGCTGCTATTAACAAACTGCTAACTGTGCATCCGGATAGAGCCTTTTTTGCAGTGGAAGACAACCACAGCAATCTGAGATCTGGACACTGTTTCATTAAAATGTCTCCTGCACCACAAGGAGTCATAAAACTTGGGATAAAGTTTCCATCAACGTGGCCAATACATACAAAGCCACACCCTTCCCCCACCTTGGACAATCTAATCATCTCTGTTTGTTCATGCTACCTACAACCAGGTCTGTGAAGGTCTTTCTTCAGCACCGGTTCCTGCACAATGACCACAGATTCACACGTCAACATAGACATTTGCACCAACTCTGTCCAGAATCCTGGATGCACAGAGAGGTTCACTATCTACCAGCTGTGCTTCTCTCCCTGATGAGCTAAACCACTTCTGGGCTTGTTTCAGGACTCCTATGTTAGAATGCTGTTCATTGACTTTAGATCAGCATTCGACACGGTGAGCTCCTCCAAGCTGATCCCCAAGATTAGCCACCTGAGTATCAGCACATCCCTTTGCAATCGGATTTTGGACTCCCTGACAGACAGACCCCAGTCTCTCAAGTTAGACAACGTTGCCTCCTTCTTCATCACACTGAACACCAGCGTTACACAAGGTTGTGTTTTGAGCCCAATCCCGTGCTCTCTGTTCACCCACGACTGCGTGATTGTCTATGGTTCCAACACCATTATCAAGTTTGCAGATGACAGGTGATTGTCCTGATCAGAGACAAAAACAAGATGGAGACAGACGAGGTGCAGCATCTGGCTGCATGGTGCACCGACAGCAACCTGGTGCTTAACGTTCAGAAAACCAAGGAGATCATCCTGGATTTCAGGAGAACTGAAGCCAGGCTCAATCCCTGCCCCATCTACATCAGAAGAGCTGCAGTAGAGCAGGTAGCCAGCTTCAAGTTCCTCAGCATCCACATCTGCATTGATCTCCCCTGGTTTATGAACTCCTTCATCCTGGTCAAAGAGCACAGCAGCATCTTTCCTTCCTTCAGAGCCTTAAGAAAGCTCACCCGTGTCCCCAGATCCTGGTGAATTTTTATCACTGTACCATTGAGAGCATACCTACCAACTGCATCTCATCTGCTGCTCTGAAGCTGACTGCAAAGCAGTCCTGCAGGTGGTGAAAATTGATCAATGAATCATAGGCACCCAGTTACCCCCCATTCAGGACATTTACCATAAACGCTGCCTATGCAGGGTGAAATACATCATCAAGGACACTTCTTACCCAAACCATAGACTTTTCACCCTCCTTCCATCTGGAAGGCGTTACAGGAGCCTCTGCTCCCACACCGGCAGACTCAGGAAGAATTTTTTTCTTGAGGCTGTGACCCTGCTGTACTGCCATTTTAAAAATACAAGGACACTGTAATGAGTTCAATCTTTATCAGACAGAGTCCTTCAGACAAACTGTCATGCAACTTTTACTGACATCTTAGACATCTTGGTTTGGTTTGTGTTCTGACTATGGGAGCTTAAACAGGTGTGTGTCTTTTCCAATCATCAACTGAATTTACCACAGGTGTCCAATCAAGCTGTAGAAACATCTGAAGGATGATCTGTGGAAACAAGATGCACCTGAGCTCAATTTTGTGAGTCACGGTAAAGGCTGTGAATACTTATATACTTGTTATATTTTTGTTTATATTTTTAATAAATGCAAAGAAACACACATTTCTCACTTCATGATGTCATCATGGGGTACTGTGTGTAGAATTTTGAGGGGAAAATGAATTGAATCCCTTTTGGAGTACGGCTGTAACATAAAAATATCCAAAGAGTGTAATGCTGTGGATACTTTCCTGATGCACTGTATGAGAGGGACAGCACTCGGAGACAGTAACTCTTTAATAGGTGCAGTCATGGTCTGTTGGGCCCTGTGTGGTGCATACGGATCCCATATTTTAGAGTTGTTTTCCTTTGAATTTCCTTTTGCAAGTATTTTTACTCAACATGAATGAATAGTACTGTATATTACATACTCATTTCATATTTCACCAGAATACTTTCATTACTGTGGTTGAAAATATATCCAGTAGGCAGTAATAGTTATGTTCTATTAATGGTATAACAGTGAGAGTGCAAATGAACTGAAATCAAATGAGATCCTGTACAACTGCATTCTAAATTATTCAAACCCCTTTGCAAATTAGGTGTATCAGCACAATTTACAAACTTTCATCTGTTTGCAGTAAACCAGTCAAACAATAACAATTTAAGCTTATTTAAAGCTTAACACAACCCATATAATAAGTTGTTTCTTCTCATTTGAACAAACAACTGCCGTCTCAGAATCGTTCAGCCACTTAATGACAAGCATTTCTAGTTCTTAGTACAGCACTCTTTGCTGTTTTAACCTGCTGCAAACATGATGCACACTCAGATATCAGCTTCTGGCAGTGTTTCGGAGGAATTCAAGCACATTACTTCCATGCATATCTGAGATGATTCATAAACTTGTCAGTCCTCTGTGGTGTACTAGCCTCTTGGAGCACTTTTATACTGAGCATTTTTATATTCCAGTAGCTCCACACTGCATATTTCTTAGGCAGTTTCAGCTTCAGTGGCCACCTGGGAAGACGGTGCAGGTTGTTGCTTGCTGAGTCAAGGTGACTTGGACTTCTGTTATCAATTTATGATTTATATCAATTTTAAAAATTATTATTATTTCCCCTCTATATTAACAGTATATGTTCTGTGTGAATACCTTGAAATTATTGTTGTTTAAGATACAGGCTTTGTGCGGCACAGCTTCCAAAAGCTAAATAGAGAAATGAATACCACAGAAACTGCTGAATAATTATGAGTAATTATCCAGGACAGCTCTAATTAATACTGAAAGTAGGTTTGCTTCTGATTTGTTCACTGTATCAGCAGATTATTGCACTCTGCAGGCCAAAAGTATGACATTTGCAATTTCCCCCAATTTGCAAGTGTTGATTCTCCAACCCCTTTAGGACACTAGAAGGATGAAGACAAGTGAAGTCAGCCACTGCCTCTTTTCCGGCTGCTGCCGTTGCATCATTGCTGGGCAGCCACTGCTGAGAGAAAAGCGAATGGTTCCCAGCTCCAATACTAAACAGCTATTGTGTGGGACAGAAAGGAATGACGAGGCCCAGTGTGTGATCTATCCACCCGGCTGCCGATAGCAAGCAGCACGACCAGGGATTCTTCGAACCCGCGATCCACAGATCATAGTAGCGCATTAGACCACTGAGCCAATCGGAGCCCACACTGTCCTATTTGAATTATACATAGCTGTCAGATATAATCAGCCCTCCATTGTTAGTCTTCAAACAGCAGTGTTAGTAATTATTGCCACATTATGAAGCAATAAAACTGCGGGTCGCCAGTGTTGGCTGATATTACTGGCCCATCAGTATATCACCCGGGCTCTTACTGTTTTTATTCACTTTTCACATCCTTTAACATATTTTAGCATTTACCCTGAAACAGCAGCAGACACAGACATTAAACACAGGCCTGTACAAACGCCGTACAGTAGACTATACAACCATTAAACACAGGAATGTTGAGAGTAGACAGTAAATGGTGGATAATGGAATTAGAGGGGAGAACACAGCAGCTTTTGCTCCTCAACATTCATACCTATCATCAGTTATATGTGGTGATGGTCTATAGTCTTTGCAAATATGAAAAAAATAATTGTTAAAATGTGGACAGTGCATACTGAACGTAAAGTGAGGCTAACGATAATATCTTTCAGGCAGAGTGACAGGGTGGTTGCAGGACCTGTATAGTGCTATGGATAAAGTGAAGAATCATGCTGAGGTAGCGTTTCATTCAGGCAGATCTGTTTAGTAGTCTCACTGAATCCCTGCCTGCAGGGGAAAAATGTTTATGAGTCTGGAGGACTTAACCCAGGACCTGAGGCCAGATGGGAGGTGTGTAAAAATTAATCTACATTGTTTAACAAAGAGATTTTACAAGTAATTTTTCTGTTTGCTCACAGTGCTGAAGACAAGCTTTCCAATTTAAATACATTGCCTTGAAAAAGTATTCAAACTCTTTGAACCTTTCCACATTTTTTCACATTACACCCACAAACTAAAGTGTATTTTATTGGGATTTAAACTGATAGACCGACACAAAGTAGCAAGTATTTTTCATGTGAAAAGCAAATGATGCATAGTTTAATAAACTATGCAGTGTGGTCTGCATTTGTATTCAGTCCCATATATTCTTGATACCCCTAAATAAAATCCATATGTGACAAATTGTGTGACAGAAGTCACCTAATTAGTAAATAGAGCCCACCTGTGTGTAATTTATTCTCATTATAAATACAGCTATGAAGGATAGTTGGTTTGTTAGAGAACATTACTGATAGAACAGCATCATGAAAACCAAGGAACACACCAGACAGGTTCAGGAATAACTTTGTGGAGAACTGTAAAGCAGGGATAGTATATTAGAAAATATCCCAGGCTATGGACATCTAACAGAGCAGTGTTCAGTTCAACATCTGAAAATGGAAGGAGAATGGCACAATTCAAAGACAAAGACCTGACTGTCAACGTAAACTGACAGCCCAGGTAAGGAGGGCACTATTTAGAGAAGCAGCAAAGAAGGAGAATCTGTCCACAGGACAACTATTAGTCGTATATTTCTCAAACCTGGCCTTCATGGAAGAGTGACAAGAAAATTTGTTAAACATTTTTAAAGCAAATCTAAACATGTGGAAGAATGTGCTGTGGTCAGAGCCTACAGGTAAAATGCTTTGTGTAGCAGAAAATGAACACAACTCTTAACACACCATCCCCAACTTGAAGCCTGGTGATGGCAGCATCATGCAATGATGATTTATTTCCTCAGCAGGGACAAGGAAGCTGGTTAGAGTTGATGGGAAGATGGATTGAGCTAAATACAAAGCAATCCTGGGGTAGAGGTTCACCTTCCATTATGGCAGCACAACCCTAAACATAAGTCCAGACCTAAATCCCTTCCAGAGTCTGTGGCAAGACAGATGTTCTATATCCAATCTGACAGAGCTTGAGCTACTTTGCGAAGAAGAATGTACAAATATTTCAACCTCTAGATTAGAAGCTGTTGGAGACATATCCCAAAAGACTTGCAGCTGTAATTGCAGCTAAAGGTGGTACGTGTGCCATTTTCATGTTACTTTACAATTACTTGCTACGTAGTGATGATCTGTCATACAAAATCCAAATGAAAAAACATTTAAAATGTGGAAGGATTCAAGGGGTATGAATACCTTCTCGAGGTCAAATATCTATTTAAATAAGATTAGTGGACAGAGACCGTCAAACATGGAAAGTAGAATTAGAATGAGAAAAACACATCATAGATGATGCACAATAGAATTCAACCTTCTCCTACTTAAATGAGGAAAATGGGGAACTTCTCATTATCTATACCATGTGGACAAAAGTATTTGGATATTTGCTCATTTATTGTTAAGGTATTAAAGACTTGCTTTTGCTTTTCCCTTCTACTTACAGGGAAGGCTTTTACTAGATTTTAGGAGCATTACTGTGAGGATTTGATTTGAATCAATGACAAGAGTGTTAGTGAGATCAGGATGTTGGATGATGACTGCCCTAACTGGTCTCTAGCTCATCCCAAAAGTATTAGCTGGAGCACCATCATTCCAGATAACACAGTTTCACTGCTCCACAGCTCAATGCTTATACCCGCTTATACCCCTTACCTGGCATTAGTATGTTCAGAACAGTTTTGAGGATGCAACTCACCCATGGTTTTTCGTGCATGTACTGCATTAAGATGAAAAAAAAACAGTACCATGAAAATAGTGGAAAACAATTCAATTCAATTCATTTTTTCCAAATAAATATTTAAATTCAAGTAGTGAATTTGAGTCCTATCAGAAGTTCACAACGTAAGATTTGGAACACAACATGTATTCAGCTAAACTTCCAGTGTTCAAATAATATAGGAGTAAACATTCTTTGACTTACACACATAAATCAACACACATCATCAACACACATGCTATAAAAATACATACTTTTATTGTACAGAGAAAGATTTCAAGGTAAATCTGCAGAAATATCTGCCCCACTGCTGGGATAACTGAAATCATGCCCAACCTGAAACTGTGGAACTGCAAAGTCCCAAATTTAGTTTTTTCCCCTCTCTCCCCTAATCTAATGTATTAAATGCAAAAATAGGGGTGTAACAATGTACTGAGTTTGATTAAATATCCTCTCCATAGCTTTGATGAAATAAAGAGAAATACACCCTTCAGCTGAGACGCCGGAGACGTGCTGGTTGTGCTTATGTTGACTGCAACCTTTGTTGTTAATTGGTATAATTAATAGAACGCAGCTGTTATCACACAGTGCATTGTCACATTTTCACACTGAATCATATTAACACAATATGTTGTTACACCCCTAATAAAAAGTGTTTATGCTTATTATTAATAACATACAGCTTTTAATTGTTTACAGATTTGACACTATTCGACTGCTCATTTCTTTGGGATCTTCTGAGCATTAGAATCGGGTGAATCTGTTTAGAGCTGCAATAAAACTGCGTTCAAAAAAGACACCTCAAGAACATTCATTCTCAATTCTCGTGTTTTTGAATATTGACAAACATGTTATGTTGATGTGTTTTGGATTTGTCTCTGCTCGGTGACTTAGAATAATAATATGGTCCAAATATTGACATATCAACAAAGTACATATTAAGGTACTCCTTATTATTGCTGTACAGAAAAATGTACTGTATTAAGAAACCACCACCCCTCTAATTTAGAAATTAGAAATTGTAGGGGTGGGGAAAATATATGACTATATTTAAAGACATTTTCACAATAACCAGTCTTTATTGTAATATTTTGACATGCAGACAAAATGCAGCAGATTATTAACTGCTATTCAAAAACTATGACTTATGTTCAAAATTTGCTGAATGCTCAACAACACATTCTGCAATATTTGTAATGCCAAAAGCAAATCAAGCAACCCTTCAAACCAGAGCAACCCCCTGCTCAAAAACAAAATCTTTCTAAATGCTAATAACTGTATTGGTTTTGATTAGCCTAAAACACGAGTCCTCCTTAACAGCTGCCACTAGCGTTAGCAGCATACCTGCAGCTATTGCCAATGAAGCACTTGTGTGAATCATTTAACTGCTAAAGTATATTCATAATAGTGTGGAATGCACTTGTTCTGCTGCTGCTTTGGTCTTTTCACACTGTTTATTTAAACAATATGAGCATCTGTAGGTTGTATTCTAATGCAAGACAAACAGAAGCAGCTTTACGTCCACCAGCAACACTACTGGCTATTTTTAAATGGCTATTCATTAAAGGACTTCACTCAGATGTGTAAAAGGTTCCAGATAAATAACAAAATGTTCAAACTGAGTTGTTTTGACTTTTGAGGTAAATTTGTTTTTTACCAAAAATCAAATCCAAATATGTACCAAAATCTAGGTACCAGTACTGGTATTGCTATTGGTTCAAATGTGAACAGTACCCAACCCTAGTAGACAGGGGCTTTAATTTGATGAGATTTTGAAACGAGCACTGTTCTGGTTGCAGAATTTACTGAGTTAAAATTCTCTGTCGTCAGACATAGAGATTTTTTTTTCTTAGGGTTAAATTGGCAGCAGCTCTGTTCCTCTCCCTGTAAGTATTGAGGATGAGGCAGCGAGCATTATTGAAGACATGAGCAAAGCTTCTTACTCAGTTCATTCCACTCGTTCTGCTGAGTTGTCCTGACATACCCCTATGCTCTGCAGTTTCTTCAGGTTCTTCAGCCACTGGTCAGCACTAGCATTAACCCTACAACTGCACCCGTGATCTGATCTTTCTGTTAACACACAGGCTGCGTCAGTACGCTGTAACATGTCAGTAATTAATTTGATGAGGAAATCCGGTTGGATAAGTGCTCTTGTATGCTCTCCAATCAGAGGCACTTCATTTGAACTGTGAAAGCAAACAGTTGTAGGTATCAGGAAAACAAACCCATTAATGGCAGTGTGGTAGGAGGGGAGGAGGAAATGAAATCTGGGGTAAATATTTGAACAGCCCTCGAGCGGCATGTTTGGTATTCTGCAGAACGCTCAGGGTCTAGAGGCTTGTGGAAGGGATGGTTAAGACGTTGGTAATGTTTATTAAATAATTTTGCCTCTGCCCATTCAAGGCAAGCCAGCAGTGCGGAACTAAACGAAACACAAATCTCTTTAGGCAACTGGGAATTAATTAGTGTGTAAAGGGAGGATCAATAGACAGCATAACATTGAAAGTGATCGCAGTAATAAAGAGGTTTATACCTCTTATACACATACAGTTGAGACAGAACACGGCGAAGGCCATAGCTCAGTTTACAACTTTGTCAGAAATCTCAGTTTATGTATCTTATCAGTAAACAATTGGGTGGGATTTTTCTCTAGTTAATTGTCAGCAGCATTATTAGGTTAAAATGAGAGGTTTGGATTAATATTAGTATGAGTCTGGGGTATCGTTCTATGAATCTGTGCCTCTTACTGTAATATTCTCATTTAAAGATGACTTTCAGCAGATTTTCAGTACTATATAATCAGTAAAAATGATATATAGACAAGTCACTGATTGGGTTCGTTCTTACCTGCTTGCTCTTTCTTAAGCACTGCCTCCACACACTCATTTTTAACCCCCTAAAGTGTATTTCCCAAATGAAAGTCTTCTGGTAGTGGGGGGTGAATGCAGGTTTGGTGTGAAAATGCTTTAATGGTGGTGATAGAAACCAGGTGTCACCATGTATATAACTCCAATACATCCATTTATTTGATCTACATGTGTCTTCTGAGTTTTTTTATGTAGAATTGATGATTATATAAATAGTTTGTCTTTGTTGAGTATTTTGGTTTAAGCACCCTGCATGCATCCCTCCAGAATGAATGGATTATAAAGCAATTTTAGACCAAATCCTTCTCAAAACAGTGGTAAATTTCAGACATCAGGTAATGCATTCATAACCATCTGGTGTAAAAACTAAGAGACAGCTTCAGATGTCTGATTCCATTCACTACCAATGAGAACAATTCTGACTAAGTTTCTCAAAAAATGTGAAATTCATGGACTCTTGCTTTTAAAGAGGCCAAGATTTTAAACACATAAACAGATACAGAGACTACCAACTGTTCGCTGTGGTCCATGTAGAATTTCTTTATGATGAGTTTATTCGTGATCTTGGCAGCATACTTTAGCTGTGTGCATTCTGTCTGAAAGCTGATGACATTATTCTGCATTAGTTTCTCTATAATGTAAGAAGGTGAGCTTGATGTGTTTGACCCTGCTGACACCTCTTCATGCTTTTCTTCTCTGGACCTCTGGTCCACATCCCTTCAAGCTCTGTAGCGCATGATTAACTGTCTCAGCTTGTCATCAGAGCCCAACAATGCCCAGTTCTCTAAAGCATGCCTGCCACAATGGCTTCTAAGGACTGCTGATGAAACCATAGCTTTTATATTTAGTTAGTTTCACTTTGAGAGTAAAAGCTTCAGCATGGATCAATGGATAGTTAGAGTTGCAGAGGAAGAAGGAAAAGCTTCCAGATGGGCAGGATGGAGAAAAGCGTGGAGGGAGAAAAGAGTGGATAGGAAAGGGGAAAAGATTCAGAATGGATAGGAAGGAAGAAAAGCTTCAAAAACAATGGATGACAGAAATGTTACAGAGGAAGGATGAAAAGCCTCAGAATGGACAGGAAGGAGGAAAGGCTTGATGAAAATGTTACTGGGAAGGAGGAAACTCTTCAGAATGGAGAGGATAAAGGAAAAGCTTCAGAATGGATGATGAGGAAAAAGTTACAGAGGAAGTGGAAAGAAGCTTCAGAATGGGTAGATGAGGAAAATGAGTTAGAGAATGGATAGGAAGGAGGAAAGGCTTCAAAATGCATGATGAGGAAAAAGTTACAGGTGAAAGAGGCAACGGTTTAGAGTGGATAGGATGGAGGAAAAGCTACTGAAGGGATGGATGAGGAAAAGAGCTAGAGAGGAAGGAGGAAAAGATTCAGAATGGATAGGATAAAAGAAAAGCTTCAGAGTGGACAGGGAGATGGAAAAGCTTCAGAATGGATAGGAAGAAGGAAAAGCTTCAGAATTAAGGAGGACAAGCTTAAGAATGGATGGATGAGCAAAAAAGGTTACAGAGGAAGGAGGAAACACATCTGAATGAACACTTTAAACTAGATAGCAAGGAGGAAAAAAGTTTCAGAATGAATGGATGAGGAAAACAGTTACAGAGGAAAGACAGAAAGCTTCAAAAAGGATAGGAAGGATGAATATCTTCTGATATATAGGAAGCACGAAAAGTTTCTGAATGGATTGATGAGGAAAAGGAGTTACAGAAGAAGGAGGAAAAGCTTCAGAATGGGTGGATGAGGACCTTTGTGGGGATATGTTTGCAGCTTTCGAACGCTTTAGAATAGAATAGAGTAGAACTTTATTGATCCCTTGGGGGGGTTCCTTCAAGGAAATTAAGGAATAAAGCTGGATATCCAGGTGATCAGGCAGGGGTCCACTCACATCCTGTTCAGTTTGTCCTGAAGCAAAAGGGGCTGGATGGTGTTGAAAGCACTTGAGAAGTCCAGAAACAGGATCCTCACTGTGCCGTTCCCTTTATCTAGGTGCGAGTGGACTCGGTGTAGCAGCTAGATGATTGCGTCTTCCATACCAACACCTGCTCAGTACATGAACTACAGATCATCCTGGGCATGTTGCACCTGGGGTCTAAGGAGACAGAGGAAGAACCGCTCTAGCGTCTCCATCAGATGGGATGTGAGAGCCACCGGTCGGAAGTCATTCAGCTCACTTGGCCGGTTCTTTTTCGGAACTGGAACAATGCACAATGTCTTCCAGAGGGTAGACACTCTCCCCACCTGCAGGCTGAGGTTGAAGAGACACTGGATTGCCTCACCCAGTTCTGCAGAGCAGGCCTTCAGCAGTCGAGGACATACTTTGTCAGGGCCTGCTGCTTTCCTGGGGTGCAGCCTCCTCAGTTGACCTCTGACCTGGTCCGCAGTGAAGAGTGCAGTCTGTGTTGTGGTTGAGGATGATGAGGGGGACGTTGTTGTAACTGCTGGAGGATGTGTTGAAGGATGAAGGATGTGTTAGGATGGACACAAGTAACAGACAGAGAAGGAAAACATATGAGTTGAGTTACCAAAGAATATCTTTGGGGAGATACTTTTACAATGTCTTCTGAAGACTATTATCTTGTGAACAATCATCAGGAAAAGTGTCAGAATGGATAGATGAAGAGTTACTGAGGCAGGAGGAAAAGGTTTAGAATGGATGCGTAGAGATAAAGATTTACTGAGGTTTACAATGGATAGATGAGGACAAAGGTTACCAAAGATAGAATAAATGCTTCAAAATGAATAGACGATGACAAAGAGTTGCAGAGGAAGTAGGAAAAGCTACATTGTGAGTGCAGGGACAGGGATAAGGAATTACTGTGGAAGACACTGAAAGGAAGAGCGAGAAACGGAGAGAGGTTTAGACCTCTGAAGTGTTTTTTCTCTGAGGGTCCCCCTGCTGAAAGCCACAGCCCTCACTCTTTCTCTTTCCTGCCACTAAGAGCCCCTGCTTAAACGGGAACCAAATGTTTGTGTAAGGCTTTCCTCAGCGCGAGAGCTCTATTTGTTTTCGCAGGCGGCTGGAATGTCTCCGCCGGCTGCCAGGCTATTTTGTGGGCGGCCGGAATATCCTCTCACTCGGGTTCTCCATTGCCGAGCCCCGACACTTTGCACTCAGGGGAGATATTTTTACACCTTCTTCAGGACACCATTGTCATGTCAACAAACATCATGGCTTGTGCTGGCCAGCCCGGGGGTGTGTGCCGGTCCCTCACAGAGGGGCCCATCTGCTGGAAAGGAATAGGCTTTAATCTCTTGCGGACAGATCGTAGCGCTTGCTGTGCTCAATAATTTTATTTATTTATTTATTTTTAAGTCCTCTTTCACCTCTTTGTTTCTAAACTACAGAACCCGTAGTGAACCAGTGGCTGCTTCTTTTCACAGAATTACAGACAACAAGCTTTGAGTTTCTTTCAGGCCTCTCAAGCATCCCATGTAAACAAGCTTTTCTTTATTGTCTGCCACTACGCTAATCCACTGAATGATTTCCCTTATTCCAGGTAAAGCCTGTGTCCTGAAATGCCTGCTAGCCATCCATAAGATCTTCAGAGAGAACGAGCCGGCCTACATTCTCAATGACCTCTACATCACAGACTATTGCATTTGGATCCAGCAGGTTAAGTAAGTGCGCAGAGATTTCTTTGATGTGGCTGTGTGGGAGGTTAGGGGTAACTCAATTTGATGTAGTGGTGGGAGAGAGGGCAGGTTTGTGATTAGGGAACGAATAATGTGAAGCGTGCCAAAGCTAATTTGTGTGGCTCGGTTTGGAGCACAGATTTTGCTTCACATGTTAACATTACTGTAGGTTGCTTTGAAACTCGGCATATTATTAGTTAAAGTGCATTAATTAAGTTGTCCTTTTTGGGTGTGTCTTATGTTTAGCCAGTACAACCTTAATGAGTAAAACTGCACACTGGATGCATCTTCCATTCCTTGCTCATCATAGGTGGGTAGTCATTCCCCCAGGATACCTTCCCATATGGGTCCACTTGCAGTCTGTATGATATTGTAATTGCTTGGCCATATTGTTGAATGCTATGGTGACCGCTAATGCCATCTGCATATTTGAAGATGGCATTTATTAATATGGAAATTATTAGTCTACATCTCTATTTGAGTAAACTTGAACACAATTACAAGTGACTTTATTTATCTAAACATATGCATCAAGTGTATTGTTTGTACTCAGTTCAGGGTGTTATTTAAGCTAAAATGATTTAAGGCAATTGGGTTTCTCAAACCTGCACTACTTGTTTTTTAAGTTTGCTTAATATATATGCTAAACAAATATGCTTTTTTTATGAATGATTGATTACAATTTACAATGGAAAAATGGATTAGACTATTTAACAGTTTGTCACTGTCAGAACAAAACCTAACGTTTATATCTTTCATTGAAAATTGTCATTGTCATGCAAAAACTTTGCTTATCCAAAATATAAACTTTACAGAAGGAAAACTTTTGTTACTTTCAGTGGAAGTTGATGTGAAAAGATTGAATTCCATTTTTTTTTCCAATTTAGAGCATCTCTGTTGATCCATTCATCAGACACAGTTTTTTTCATGACGAGAACAATTTAAGAACAGTGTAAAGAACAAAGTTGGAATTTCATGATGAGTGGACCAATATAAATGCAAGTAAAATCTTTTCTCATCGACCTTGAAAGTCATAAAGGTTTATTTTTCCTTTCTCATATAAAGTTAAAATATTGGAGATACATGGTTTTGTTTCAGCAAACGGATTGTGATGTACGACGTTTTGAGTGGATCACCCTCATTAAGTAAACCTGAGGAAAAGAAGGAGAGTATTGAATCATGCATCTCGTTAATAAATAAGGTGTCAAACAAGCAATGCAGAACCAAAGATTCTGACTTGTATGACCAGTAATGTAATTACGGTATCTTCAGGCTTTGAATACATATCATAATTGATTTCATGTTTAAATGTGAATTTGCTTAGAAAGTAAGCCAGTGAGCACATAATTCAATAATAAAAGGATTACCATTGGCTAGCATTCAGGCAATGTTGTACACTTGTGTACAGGGTCTACTGGAGAAAAACAGGCCTGATGTTATAGGCCCAGCGCCCAGATGAATAGAAGATAAAAACCCTTAGGGTCTGATGGATTTTTCCCCCCTTCCTTTTCTGTCCAGCGCAGATTTTCTGGAAGGAAAAACGCTTCGATGGCCAATTAATAATAGATGTGTAAAAATCGATGGCAGCGTTCAGAGTGAGTTGGAATGTGCCCATTATCTGGGCCGGAACAAAGAGAGAAAACGAGCGGGAGGGAGCACAGAGAAGAGCTTTGTCTTGAGCGCACAGCACATGGAACAGTTCCACTGTCAGTTCACTGGAAAACTCAATCAGTCTTGCCCGAAATGCCCATTCAGGGAGATGAAACAGCAGAATGAGCATGTGAGGTTTTCTCATGTTTCCCGTCCCCTCCTCATCCTTCTGCCATTTGAGCTTAATGTCATCTTGACTCTACGTGCTGTCTTCTTTCACACCTTTTATCGATCACTACATGCGTCGCTCTGTTGACCTGTCACCCTCTGCCAGCTAGATCTGCTAGGCGATCGTTCTGCAGGCCATCCAGTTCTTCAGTCATGTTTGCCTAGAGGCATTTGACAAGGAAAGAGATACCCTTCCGATTTCTTATTTTCCTTTTTTTTTTTTTTGTCTTACATCATGCTGAGAATCGATTTCCAGCTCACATTTTTTCCCCCTTCCTTAGCCTCTGTGAAAACAGCAGAGCCGGCTCTTCCTTTGTGGAAGTAGTTTAAAGCTGAGCCCCACTTGTCATGCAAAGTGACAGAGAGAGACATCACTACTTCTTTTCAAGTGGCGGTGCTTTTCATCAAATCCCCACCGCTCTGGTTTGCATAGGCAACTCTTCTGGTATCCTACTAGGTTTGTTGTGGCAGGCTTTTCAACTCCTGACAGATCTGATGACAGATTATTTAAACGCCGCATCTCTCTCTCTGCTACGTCGTCCTCGGAGAGCAATTCTTCTGCCCAGCGCGGGGAGTTATCTGTGCAAGATGCTTCAGTTAGAGCCGTTATCTGATCCCCTCCACTTCTGCGGTGGCTCCCTAAGTCTCTTGTCACTAGTCGGACACAATCAGCCGCTCGCAATGGACATGGGGGATTAATGAGCGGTAGCTCGCCAGATGATTTATGATGTCTGCCTGCAATCCGACCGCTGTTTATACTCGGAGTCGTCTCTGCTGCCCTAGCTTACGGAAAAGTCAGGATGAGATTTACGTCCTCGTAAAAGGCATCAGGGTGATTTAAGTGGCCACAAGGTTCCCACCCATCAGAAAATGGGACAAAGTGGCCTGAGTGGACACAAGCTGTTTGACTGATGGGAATCTCCGAATGCCTCCTTTCTGTCTGACAAGCGACCACAATTCTTGGCACTCCTGTGTGCCTGGAACAGTGTGAGCCAGTTTTATGAGAGTTCCAATCACTTTCTAAAGCGGCTGGTAATTTTTCATTTTACCTCAGAAAATGAAATGCTAGTCTTTCAGAGAAGAAGAGAAACTATCAAGTATGAAAGTCAAAAGAAACTACTGCTATTTTTGTTCTTCCTAGTGAAGTTTAAGCTAAACGTCATAGCATTCCAGACTGTCATCTCCAACCTCTGTGGTATGCATTTGCTTGTCAAGAAAAGAGGCAAACTCCTGGTATGGCTTGTTGTGACTGACAGACCTTAAGGCATTCTGTGCTTGTTTCATTTTAACATCGTAGCCCCTTCCTTTGGACCGTGTTTGCTTTTCTTTGGTTTGGAAGACTGTTTGCGGCGGTGGAACCTCTGCTATCAATTACGTCCACAAGAGCAGAGGGAAAGACTAGAGGCACGCTCACACACTGATATTCATTTCAGTGCGGCTTTAGTGAGCTGTCCAGATGCCAGGGCTTCCCAGCGATGGTGCCAGACTGCAAAGAGTACTTCATATTTACGTTCTTCTTATCTTTCTCCCTACATCCGAGCCATTGGAGCAGCTCCGACGTGAATCCTCTTCAGCTATTTCAGCCAGCCAGATATGATGAGCTCTGTTTTCCTTGTGCCTCAACGAGAGCTCTCTTGCTTGTCCTCTCGTGGTTTTGCCTCACCATCTCTTGATTGTGTCCAAACTCCCAAATTGGGTAAGTCAGATTCTGACAGGCAACCATGGCAACATGGAGGAGTTGAACTTCAGGGTTTGGCCTTAAGCAGACCCAGGCTTTCAGGGAAAGAGAAATGGGGCATTGTCCGGAACTTGGTGACCAGCCAAGCGTTACCCTTGGAGGACAGGAGCTTCTCTACGGTGGCCCAATAGAATTCCAAAGACAGTGGCACATGAGTGTGTATTCAGTAAGCTGTTCCATCCATCCCCTCCCTCTAAGAGACTCGATCATTGTCCATCATTGTTAAATCTGTGTATGGTGGAGAACTGTGGGAGAATGAGTGTGGTGTGTGTCATTTCTGAAGTTTATATGTATGTATGTGGAGCAGTGGAGGAAATCAAGGTGAAAACATCTCAAATAAGAGTGTTGGTGCATATGTGAAGCCAACATTTACAAGGAGACTGGCTTTGGTTGGTCTTCTGAAATGGAATTGATGGAATTTTGTGAAGAAATTTTTGACCAATTAGTTCATTTATTTGTTTGTTTGTATAAAGTTTTTTTTTTTTTGCATGGAACTCACTTGGTACAGTTCAGCAGTAAGCCATGGGTATAACCATCCAATTGGACGAAAGACCTTTTCTTAAAAACAATTTAATAGATTTTATTAAATAGTTCTGTGAAGCAATCAGAAATGTTCAGCTCACAGAACGTGGAAGTACACTTTCTGTCCCCTGAGAAACCTTTCTTGACCGTTCCATCTGTTTCCCTGAACAGATGTACAGCTTGATGTTTAATTTATCCTTGCTGTTGAAGACATTTTACATAGTTGCTTAAATCAGTATTTAGCATCATGATTTTTATAACTGTGTAATCTGTGTTTCTTATGCACATTCCTGATACAGGATATTTTTGAAATGATCTTAATGTGTTGTGTTTTGAATGGTTTCTAGTGTCAGCAAGCACAGTAATGCATTTTAAATGTCCATCCATCTCTACACCCACTGTGCCTCTATGAAATGGATAGCGCTACCCCATCTTATTGCTCTCACCACTCTAAAGCCTGCACAACTTGTCCCTTGAGTGTTGAACGGTAAACAGGTTTGCTTGAGCCAGTTGTAGGGGATTGAAATCTCCCACTGCTATAAGAAGAAGAGATTTTGCTCTGAGGACTTGCAAGGATAAGTGGATCCCACTCGTTATCAGCATGGGGGTTAGCATATTCGTAGTCAATAGTTGACTCACTCTGCTAATATAAACTGTCTGGGAAGGCAGTGTAGAGTTACTAGTTGTTAATTCGGTGTTTTTAGTGCCTGTCCAAATGTGTACAAAGTTGCTGTCAAATAAAAGCATTAGTTGCCATTAACGTTGGGTGAGCACTTCATGACGAATAGGCATGTTCCAAAATCATGTTATAGTAATGAAGATTAAAGTGTAGAACATTTTTCTTCTTCTCCTGTGAAGCCACCGTTTCAGAGCTGCTGATTTATATCTCCTATGTTCTCCATAATAAACAAGCATCTGAGCGGACGTATGAAATATGTTTGTTATTTGGTGTGCATTTGTAAGTCATTCCACTGGGCTCGAAGAGTGATTTAGTCCCTCAAAGTCAAAGGTGCATTTCATCCTCTTATGTGTTTGATTTGTGCTTCTAAAGAAGTCTAATGAAGAGGTATCTGAGTGTTTTAGTTTGAACTAGATGAGTAATTTGCCGCAAGTTCGCCCTTTCCTTCCCCCAGACATCAAGGTCTCCTCACTTTTCACAGCCTGCCTCTGGTGCATAGACTTTTTTTTTTTTTAATTCCCTCGCTCTGTCTCCCTCACTCACTTTCACTCTTTCTTTCTACCAACCTTGAAAGCCGCCCCTCCTTGGTTAATTAAGGAGAGCCACAACAGTGCCGTTCTTAATGACCGAATTGTGTATGACATTATCCTTCGCCCCGAAAGGAGCTTTTGTTTGCACCACAAGCACGCATTCTCTTACCACAGAGAGAGAGAGAGAGAGAGAGAGAGAGAGAGAGAGAGAGAGAGAGAAAAAACAAGCACGCCTCTGCAGCGCTAACTCAATAATGACTTCCCACGGGGGGGAAAGAGAATACTGCAAGTGTTTGAAGTGCTGCTGCTGCCATGGGACTTCCTGCAGCCACATCGCTCCAGGAAGTTTATCAGTTTTTATGGACCCAGAACCCAGACAACACTCACTCCACTGGAGGACCTGTGGTTGCTTTCAGGTGTGTTTATGGGATCATGGTGATCTTGCCAGCTTTCTCATCTTCTGAAGCACATAGTTTGAGGCCACGTTGAAAGAAGAGTTGTGCAGAAGAAAGCTGTTTCTTAATCATCTTTCCCTGGAAGGACATTATTGGCACTGAGGATATCCTGCCTCGGCGTCTGCTCTAAGGAATCATGCAGTATGCATGCATACTTCTTCAGTTCTTGCAGTGCTTGCTTGCTGTGAATTTGGAAGAATTCTCAGCAGTATGATATGCAGTATGCATTGTGCTTCGCTTCTTGGAGAATTCCCAGTAGAGCAACTTTGAATCAGAGGGTTTTTTCCATCCCTGCCTTCATCTCTACTCTTACCACTATTGATTGCATGATAAAGTCCTGAAAGATTTCTCGATGGCTGTCTATTGTGGTCTTCTCACTCAATGTGGGAGGTTTGCACGTGGAAGCGTTCCCGCTGAGCAGGGTTGAAGAGGTTGTTTACTGTCAGTCCTTCACCACATCAATGCACAGACAAACACCAGACACGCTGCCTAACTCAGTCCGTCATCTCGCTGGAAGCAATCGTTTTTTCCCTCCAGTATCCTCAAAGCTCACTCCCCCTGCGTTGTTCCCGAGCTGCCGCACTCGAGGCTAAGGCGTTGTGTACACAGTCTCCTCTGGAGGCATTAGCCCAACTATCCTGCCCTCAATAGCTCGTCGCCAGTCACCAAGCGGGAGATCATTAGCTGTCCACTGTAATAAGGAGGCATCTCACTTCTCAGCGGTGGGTTAATTGAAGCACCAGTGCTGGGAGTCCTCTCAATAGTGATGGGGCGGCTCAGACGCGCCTGCTTTTCTTCCCCCAGTGAATAACCCGGGACCTCGAAGCCACTCCGGAGCATGACCTGCCCTAGTTGCCCGCTAATCACCATGGCAATGAAGACCGCTTGCTCCTTGGAGCTCTCAATAGTAGCCACTTGAGTTTTGGCAGCGACCCGGACGCGTCCGCTGCATGAATAATGCATGCTTTCGAGGGGCCCCCCTGTATTAGGATCTTTACATGCAGCACATTGTAACTGATTTCGCCTCTCGAGGGGGAGCTTTGTCATGTTGCTGTTTTGTGTAGCACTTGTCCTTAGGGGAACTTTTTGTGAAAGCATGCAGTATGAATATGGGCCAAGTTGTTGTCGTTTTTTTTTTTTCTTTCTTCTCACAGTGCTGTGCTCGCTCTTGCTTGGGAAGAATTAGTTCTGGTTTTATTTGCATGTGCCATGTCCACAACTGTTTGGAGAAGAACGAGTGCGTATTTGGGAGAATGTGTCAAATTGTGTATATGTACGTGTGCCAGCAAGAGTTCAAGTGAGTGATCTGTGTTTTTTGGCAAATCATTTTGTGTGTGTAAGAGAGTGAGTGAGAGAGGGAGGGAGGGGGAGAGAGAGAGAGAGAGAAGCTGTCTCTGTCCTAAAATAATTACTCCACCAGAGAGCAGGACTGATAAGCATGCACTAAAGTGCTACTGCAGAGTTTCCCCAGCAGTAGCCATGGAGACAGCTGCTCTGTGAGTTGAATGCTAACATCGCCTGTGTAGAGGCTCCTCTCTCCACATACAAACTCTACAAACTCCTGTCTGACAGTCCACGAGTGGCTGTCTGGAGACAAACGACTTTATATCGCCTACAAAATAAGGTTCACTAACTTGTTATCACAGTCGTACCTAACATATAATCTGTGATGCATTCAGAGTTCGTTTAAACTGATTAAAATCTGCCATCAGAGTAGTTTGGACATGTTGCTCCTAGTAAAATGGGTCGACGTGTTGGTGTAGAGTTTGAGAGTTACTGTGTTTCTGTCATTGTATTAAACAGTTCCATGCTGCTTTTGTTGTTGGATACACTGTGTTTTTTGCCATGACAAGTAAGCAGGTTTGCACATATTCAGAACAGAATTCTAACTGCTAATGGTACACGTCCACTGCTGGTTGCATCACAACTTGAGGGGTTGGTCTGTCTGCAAAGCAAGACGTAAATGCTATAAGGAACATGTCTGTCAAGTCATACTTTTCAAATGAATTATCCTCACAAGTTAAACTTTACTCTGCTATACAAATGGAGATGAACAGCTCCAAGTTAGCTACACCGTGAGATAAAAGAGGATTGATGCAGCTGTGCCATGTATATTCAGTAGAATATATGCCTGCAGTTGGAACTATGACATACAGTGGTCATGCATAGACAAAGGAATTTTGCTTTTGCCATAATTGTTCAGCGCAGGTCAACTGCAACGTGTAATTTCCATAAAGTTGGAGCTCCGCTTTTCTCCCCACCAGTCATATTCATGCCTGCTATGCCACAATCCCTGACACATTTTTCTGCTACTAGCCTTAACATGAAATTTCAGATGACAAATTTGTGTGCAATGTACAAATGTAAGCGCATACAACTAAAGAAATTATGTGTTGCATCATGTATAAAATGCCATCTGTAAAACTGTGTCAAATGCAGAACTGCACGTGATTAGAATCTGGTCTCATTTAAACCTCAGGGGTTTGTTTGGTTTGCTCTTGGTTTTTGAAGTGAGTGGGATCATAAACTTATGAACTCACCCAACCATTTGCTGTTGTCTATGACAATGGCACGGTAACAACCTAGATCATTTCCAATACCCGTCCCCATTTGCTTGCTCTGTACATGGTGTGAAAACATTAGAATTAAATAATTAATTAAGAAACATTGTGCGCACCCAGCATGTACACTTTTACAGGGCTTTTTGTGTGACATTGAGTCTATAACACCCTTTACTTTAGGAAACCTAGGGTGTGAAGTATTGCAGCTGCTATCAATTGTTGTTTAAGATGAAGTTTTTTTATGTATGTGAGTCAGAAGATATCATTTTGAGGAAGCAAATGATATCTTCTGACTCACATACATAAAAAAAACTTCATCTTAAACAAAAATTGATAGCAGCTTCAGGAAGATGAGAAGTAAGGGTTTGGCATTAAAAGGGTTAATAAAAAGCTAATTACATTTACATTTTAGAAGTCATTACTTTTCTCAAAGGTGGCTCTGTTGTCTGATCTCTATGTGATTCTCTTTGTTTCCACCTTTAGATCCAAGCACGTAGTGGCTCTGGCCGATCCATTGCATAAAGCTAAGCTGCACAAGGACCACCTGGACCTGGAGCTGACCATTCTTGAACAAGCTGCTGAACTGGTGATCGAGGAGGAGGAGCAAAAAAAAGAGCAAAAAGAGGAGGAAACCTCCAGCAGCAGCAGTGAGAGTGAGGAGGAAGACTCCAGTAGCAGCAGCTGTAGCAGTGATGAAGAGGGTGAAGATAACAGCAAGATCCGTCAGTTTGGAGACACGCAAAAGCAAGGAGAACCGCCAAAAGAGGCTGGCTTTCAACCTCAGCCTTGTCCCGTGGCACTGAAGACAGATGAACGAGCCACAGCCTCACTCCTGCCTCAGGAGTCAAGACGGCTGATCCAGGAGCTGAGTGAGAGGATGGAGGAGGGGCTGAGGATTGAGCAGGACGTGCTTCAGACCTCCCGTGCCTTTAGCAGTCGCGGCACAGAGAGAGAAGCAGAAGGACCCAGAGAGATAGATGAGTCTCTTCCCTCTGTGGTTCCAGCTGGAGGAGAAATCACTGGAGCAGCAACCAGCAAAGCTCTGTTGGACACTCAACTGTGTAGGAACCCTCTACGTATCATGGACAATGAGGAACTGGACAGTGACGATGAGGACGAGCCAAAACACTGACGTAATAAGGATCTAGCCGCTTTTCAGTGGACTTTTTGATTCTCCTCTGCTGAGACTGGATTTCTGATTTAATAGTTTACGCAGCTAAAAGGAATTTATTTTTTATCTGCCATTTGTACCTTTTTCCATCCCATGTAGCTGCATGATTGATTTGAAAATGCATATTAAATGTTAACCAGCTTTCTAAAATTTAAGTTGTTTGCCATTGACATTTGGTTCTATTGATTTATAATTATAACACTGTAAGCACACATGGTTCTGTATTCTGTACTAAACCGAGGTTCCCTGACTCTACAAGAGCCCTTTTTGGAACCATGTTTATATAAAGATGTCTTTCTTCATACAGATTCACCATTTCAGCATTCAAACTTTTCTTGGGAGTCACGCATCTGTATGTTCAATGTCTTTGGATGCACCATTCCAAAGTTTGGAATAACTCTTAATATAAATACTATCTTAAGGTTATGTCATGTTAAATTATTACTTAGGCAGTGTAACTGTTTATTTCATTGATTACAGCCCTAAAGCTATTTTAGATGTTTTACTCAGTATTGAAGTTTTATTATTGATCACTTCATTCTTGATATTCTAGTTTTTCCTTTTTTTTTTCAGATTTCCATTTTTAAACTGATCATTTGGACAAGAATATTAGAAATGTTTCATAAAATGATCTACACTCACATGAAATATGTATATATATTCAACAGGAGTCTATACACACTTTAATCACTTATTATTTCATAGTTATCCCAACCGCAAGGACGCATAATCTAAAACACACCATTCCTCAGAGAACACCTATAAACGCATTACGCTTCTTTCCCCACATTGCTTGGAAAAGATTTCAGGGCCTTGTTCTTATCAGAGCGTGTCAATCTATGCAGTCTTTTTACGCACTCCCATCCTGTTTGTGCTGAAACCACATCGGGCTCCTGTCAGCCCTCGATGCTGACGAACAGAAGATTAGCATGTTTCGGTTGAGCTCTGTTGTTTCCTTGGAAGCCAGAGAGCGAGGGTTGGTCGTTAGACGATAAACGAGGAGGGGAAGGCCTATCAACAGGAAATGTCAGCTGCAGCCCTCGCCAGCTCTCTGGGGAAAGTGTCAAAAGCTGGGAGATATTTCACTTCCAGTTGAACCAACACAGAGGAAATGTGAGCACATCTCACTGCCACTAATTTACACGGCATTTCACAGAGTCTACACTTTATGACCTGCTTCTGTTGGTGAGATCACACCCCATGGGTGTCTCTGTAACTTCTAAAATTCTGATAACACTGGGATTGTTGCTTTTTTTTTTATCATGTGGCTAATAAGAGTAACCGTTCTTCTCACTCATTTTAGAACCACCTCATCACAACAGCCCCGCGCCCCAACTGCCACCGTCTGTTGTACACTGAATCCTGTGGTGCTCAGAACGTTACTGCCCTGAAAAATCCCAAGTGGCTCAGATTGCTCTTTTTATCCACCAATCAATGATGGCAAGAACAGGCATGTATAGAGTGAGTCATGGCAGGAGAGGGCAGTGCTTTGATTTTTGGTTATAATAAGGGGTAGTTTTCCTTCGATCAGATCTATAAATGTTAATGACAGGATGAATTGAACTTTTTAGACTGAATCTAAACTATAATGGTTGCTCAGATAAACGGCCACAATAAATCAGATACAGTATCAAATACACTTTTATTCCATACCTTAACGGCCTGAGAATATATTAATTGTCCCAACAGTACAGTACTGAGAAATTTACAGCACAATACAAAACCTAATCTCCAGTGTTATGTATAGCTTCACAGGTAGACGCAATGGAAGAAGGTCATGGGTGCATCAGGATAAGAAGACAGAGGCAGCTGAAATGATGGACATACAATCCAAGCCAGGTCTAAGTTCAAAGAATATACTGAACAACCCGGTTGTTCCATAAATGTATTTTTGCTCCCTGATGGCATGGGCATGCTCTTCCAAGACGACAATGCCAGGATTCATCAGGCTCGAATTGTGAAAGAGTGGTTCAGGGAGCAGGAGACATCATTATCACAAATGGATTGGCCACCACAATTCAGTCCAGATTGAGTCCCATTGAGAACATTTGTGATGGGCTGAAGAAGACTTTGCACAGTGGTCCAAACCTCCCATCATCAATCCAAAATCTTGGTGAAAAATGAATGCAACTCTGGACAGTATCTTCTTGTTTGTTTTGTGGCCAGGCAGTGAATCTGGACTATAGTGATGTTTAATCCTAACTGGTCTCAATCTTTGACAAACCAACTGCATTAGAGTTTGTTAAAGCGATATTTGAATGGTCTCCTCTAGATGGTCTGCAGATGATCAGGTTATGTTTAAATAACATTCACCAACATATTTCTATTAAGTTCGGTTAAATGAAATGAAGGTTATTAAAACAAATCCTAACGTAACCAAAAACGTGAAGCTTCACATTTATCATTTTAACAGATACTTTGTTAATTATTCAAACAATTCAAATGTAGTGAGTTCATCTGAACCATCCAAATGTCATCAACTTTTGGTACGTACAGTTAGTAAAAACGGCCAGTGTATGCATTTCATCTCATAGAGCTCACAGGCAAGGTGTGGTGATCTGGCCAGGCTTGTGGAAGTGTAGTGGACAGTCTGGCAGCAAGTGACACCAAATCGGGAAAGCGTCTATCAAAGGGAGGCAGTGTGGAAAAGAGCGGATGAGGACAACAGTAACTGGAATGTTTGCGAGGAAGATAAGAGCGTTGTAAGCCAGCTGCCACATTTTAACCAGACTCAAACAAGAATAGTCAGACACTGAACCGCCACAGGCTCTACTTTGTTCCCAAGTCAGAGCTTCTCTTCAAACTTTAACCAAAGTTGAGCTACTAAAGAGCTCCCCATTTAAACAGACAGACGCCTTGAAGCTGGCTACATCTGAGAGAATAGCTCATGTTAAGGAGAGCCAGCGGGGGGACGAGGCTACTTAAATGCGGCCGGTATGTTGAGAAAACGAGGGGAAGAAGTTGGCTCACTCGTATTCAAAAATGAGATTCATGAGAAATGAAGAGGCTGGTGCGCTCAGGCAGTCTCGACTGGCAGTCCTCAAAGTAGAGCAGGCACGACAGGCCATGCGAAACAGAGCGTTCTGGGCGTATAGTGAGCGGTTTGATCTCTCCTTCTCTCACTAGCTTTTTTGTCTCACACTAGCTTTTCTCTGGCTTTCTCCCTCTGTACTGTGAGGCTCAGAGGTGGCAATAACGGCTGCCCAGGCCTCAGTACTATTGCGTTAGGGAGATGGATGATGTCATTAAAGCAGTTCCCCCAGAGAAGAGCTGACCGGGCTCTCCGGCTGCACCCTGGGAGCCCAACCATCAGTCTGACCACTATCAAACGCTCCTCCTTCATTCTGCCATCCTTTATTCTGCCCACATCACTCCACAGAGTGCTAGAGTCCACCAGGCAGCAGGCAGACACTCCCCTATAGGGACCTGCCATTGATTAAGTGACAGTCTGTTGCATTGCCGTTTTTCATCTTAAAGAGCCGGCCATATTTCCCATTATGAAGGCTGCCTCTGGGAGCCGCTCTGTCCCTCCGCTGCGAGATGCTGCATCGTGCTTTTTCATGCTCAAGTTTTTAATAGCTGTAACCTGCAGCTAAGAGGACATTTGTGCCTTTTAAATGTATTCAGCTGACAAAACTGGATGAATGTGGCCATGTTTCTCCCCCTGCTTTTACTCTTTTATTTGGCTCCCCCTCTTCCCTCCAGCGAGTGCTGAGTGCAGTAATTACGCCCGGCTCTGACACTGTGGTGTGAGGTCCTCATTAAACCAGCTACTGCTCATTTATAAACTACCTACACTACAGCCGCTGCTAGGTGTGTGTGGGCCTGAATGTGTGAGGGATGCCGGCATGTGGGCCAGCATCTGTTGATAGGTCAGTTTGTGCTCGATCGAGGTCCTTGAATTCTCTCCTCCAGTGGGAGCATCTAGTGTAAAGCAGCCTGAACCCAAGTTCTGCAACTGCCATGAAAAAAATGACTGCAGGAGAAAGAAACCGTCTTAACATCAATGGAATTATTTAAGTCCCGACTAACTTGTAGAACTGCATCTTCCGAGTGCATCCAGTGTCTCTCAGCACAGGAACGGGAGAGTTACAGTCTGTTCTTCCCTTTTTCGTCCACATTTGGTTGGAAATGATAAAGCTCAGGCTTGCAAATGAGAGTTGGGGGCACCTGCAGAGCAGCCCAGGTGCTGACATCTAAAAAAGAGAATTCTGTGACTTTCCTGAAGGAGATGCAGAAAAGTGCCACTCCTTAAGCAGTTTTCACTTCCAGGCAGTTGTAGACTGCAGGATCCTCCATGGGGCCCAGGGTGAAACGTGTGGTTTTCTTAGGTGGTTGATTTGGTATATGATGTGGTTGATATGGGGTTACCAGGTAGGTGCTAGGTGGTTGGTATGGAGTTGTATAGTTGTTGGTAGGGTGTTGCTATATATTTTCTATTAGGTTGCTAGATGGTTGCTATGATATAACAGACGGTTCCTAGATTAGTGCTTTAATGTTGCTAGGGGGTTACTAGGGTGTTGCAGTGTTATAGAGTTACTATGGTGTTGTGATAAAGTTGCATAGTTGTTTACTGGATGTTCAGTTGTTTGTAGAGGGAGACTGTTTTTGCTAAGTGGTTTCTAAGGTATACCACGTGGTTGTTGTGAGGTTGCAAGGTACGTTACTGAAATGTTGCTAGGTGGTTGTGACTACTATGCATTACTACAGTACTTTATTTTTAGTAAATAGGCCTTTTGCCAAGACATGGAAACCAATAAGCAATCTGCAGTTACAGCAGTGCTCCAGTCTGTGGTTCCATGACGACTACCTCAAATGTATAGACATTATACTATGATACTATAACCTTAGGGTATATCATGTGGTTGCTGTAGGGTTGCATGTTGCTAGGTGGTTACAATGTTGTTGCTGTATGTTTGCTATAGAGTTGTTCAGTCATTACCACAGTGCGGCTTGGTGGTTGCCATGATGTTGCCAGATGGATCTGATGTATCTTAGGTGGTTGCTATGGTGTTGCCAAATGGTTGCTAGATGGATGCTATGGTGTCTGAGGTCGTTGCACGGTTTCTGTAAAGTGGTTGCTGCGGAACTTGATGTGGCTGGTTGAGTGTTACTAACCTATTTGTTTTGTGTCACAAGGAGGGAGCACAAACGTTTGTCCCCCATTCATCCTTATTACCCACTTCTGTTTATAAGGTGATCACTGCACCTCACATCTTCACCCTGAATGTTCTCTCTGTGTCTTCCAGTGCAGTCAGCTGTGCTGAGCTCCAATGAGGTCTGCTATTAGAATGCCTCTCCCACAGCTCACCATCATTATCTCAGTGCATCTCTGACCTACTGTAGGTTTATTTCTGCCAGACCAAGGACAGTGTCGTCACCATGCACAGAGAGAGAGAGAGAGAGAGAGAGAGAGACCCCACCCGGCAGATCTCGCTTGTGGTTCTAATAGAAAGCTCAATATCCTCTCAGTCCTTAGAGCAGAGTGATTCTAGTGCTTGAGCTGATGAATGGCCCTCCAGAAGAAATGAATCTGTGGCTCACCAGGGCCTGCCTTCTCCAGTGACTGTGCAAAACAATTGCTTTTGTGCTCTCTCTCTCTCTCTCTCTCTCTCTCTCTCTCTCTCTCTCTTCCTTCCCTGTCTCCTCTTTATTCTCTCTTTTTCCACCCTCTGAAATCTTGACTTGGAATCCTGTGCCAGAAATACTTTGGAGCTCCAGCAGTCATTTCCATTTACACCCTGTTGTCTCGACTGCGGGCGATGGTGTAGGAGAGTGAATGGTGGTGTAATGTGTGGTTGTTCTGCTTGTTTCTCACTGGTGCTGAGAGCTTTGTTGGAAAGAGGAAGGAGTGGCAGACTTCCTTTTACCTGCTGGTGTTATGCAAGGTGTGCTTCTCGGAAACAACGGTTAAAGAGTTCTCTGCAGAATGGAGGTATGCAAATTGAGCTGAGCGTGAGAGCTCGGTGCAGTGAGTGGGAGAAGGCCGGGAGCATATGCCTCAACAGCTACTAACCAACAAAGCTTCTCTGATACATGCTAATTGGCTGTGTGTGTGTGTGTGTGTGTGTGTGTGTGTGTGTGTTTACTACACTTTCAGGACAAACATGTGACACCTTCAGTGTCAAGGACAACAAAGTGCTCTTGACTGTAGTAAGTGTTTAAGGTTAGAATTAAATAAATATTTCTATTACATGTAGAGACTTCCATATTGTTGCCTATATAGTAAATAAAGTATGCATAGCTAAGCTATGTGAAATATGGTACATTTTTTACATAGCTTAAGTATGCATAGTTTATTTAATATACACTGTATAGGATTGAAAAAACACTGTTGGGGGACAAGCTTTCTCTTAGGAAGCCCCCCAGCTCTGGAACAGCCGTCCTCCTACTGTTCGGGACTCAGACACACTCTCCATCTTTAAATCACGACTAAAAACCTTTCTCTTTATGCAGGCTTTTCACTGACACCTCTAAGGGGGCACTAATCTCTCTCCTTCTCTCTCTCTCTCTCTCTCTCTCTCTCTCTCTCCCTCCCCCTTCAGTCCTGAGCTGCCCCGGATGCCTGGCGGACACCGGTCCACCCCTTTACCCCTCCACAGCCAAGTACCAACTGCCAGATTAGACTGCATGGACTTCATCACTACTACAACCCACATTCTTTGTCTTCACTCTGTCTACTCTATTCTATTCTATTCATTTATTTATTTATTTATTTTCTACTTTTCTAAACCCATGTGTTGTGCCATTACTTATGATCTCCGGTGTCGACCAGAGGAGGATGGGTCCCTCTCTTGAGCCTTTTTTCCTCTCAAGGTTTCTTCCTCCATGTCTGAGAGAGTTTTTCCTTGCCACTGTTTGCCCACTGGATGCTCATTTGAGGCTTGGACCCGGATCTATGTAAATCTGCTTTGTGACAACTTCCTGTTGTAAAAAGCGCTATATAAATAAAATGTGATTGATTGATATAGACAGAAAATAATGGGACACATGCTCATTCACTGTTTCTTCTAAAATCAAGGGTATTAAGAGTCTATCCTGCTTTTGTTGTGTTCCCTGACTCTACTGTCCAGAGAATGCTTTTTTTTTTTTTTTTTACATTCTTACAGCATTGCTTTGAAGATTTGATTACATTTAGCAACGAGTGTCAGCAACCTCTGGATGTATCTGGTCTGATCAATGTTGACCAGATACCTTGGACCAGAGGCAGCCAAACAGGCCCAAGCCATGATACTATCACCACCATGTTTCACAGATGGGATAGGGTTTTAAAGCTGTATTAAAGCGTTTTCCTTTTTCCAAGCATAACAAAATGTCCAGAAAAACCACAGCGAAAAATCAGGTGAGTGTTTTTAGAAATAAAATACTGGACGTTGCAGAGGTGGTCACCCCAGCACACTGATACCATGTATTCAATTATATTTTCCCTCCCCACACAGGGATACTGCTGCTTTCAATTTAAAAACAATAAATCTTAATGACTGCCGCATTAAACTGGGGCAGAGGGAAAAAGGAAAACATTATAGAAGGCACTATATGTATACGGAGCATATTATTATTACATACTGGCATGTGTAGCGTATATGACACACATGGTACATTCTGTATGTATGACCCCATGTCCTGACCTTGTGTAAAAGCAACACTGTGTGTTTGTAAGACTCACAGTACCCGTTATCAGGGTGGCCAGTGGAGAGTTGCTCTTCCTATCTGTGCTCAGAGTGTGTGTGTGAGTGTGATTACTCATCACTCATTCCCTCTCAGATTACAGAGGTTTTCTGTGCAGCATTGAATTTTGGGTGCTGCAGACTAACGTAACAATTAGCAGAAGTGTCAGGTTTAAGTCGCTCCTCAGCAGCTGGAAAACGCTGCAATTGTTTGGTCTAGCGAACTGATTTCCTGCTCCCAAAGGACGTGTTTTAAATGAGAGCACTTAACTAATTCATGAACAATCCGCTTAAAATCCATCAAGTGCTGAGTGAAATTAATAAATTAGTGAGTGGCAAAATCACTTCAGACTGAATGGCACCATTAAAATACAGCATGTGCTGCTTTTTAAAACTTAAATGTATGGCTTGTGCTTGGACCTAAATGGCTAGAACATCCAGACAGCCCTTCTACAGTCTCATTTGTGCTCAACGACCGAACAAGACATGACCATACATCCATGTGGACACGAAGAAGAAACACTAGCAGAAAATAAACTTATGGAAACTTTGTTCCACTGTTGGTCTGTTTGTTGTTGTCAGAAATATTGGTATGAGGACGGTGACAGATACATCCTTTGAAACTGACATTTTCATTTTATGAAAGGGAGTGTGAGTATGGGTGTGTGAGTGTGAGTATGAGTATGACCATTAAGGGAGTTTTCACACCAAGTTCTGAAGGTTCATGTTTTTGCCACCTTGAGGACATTTGATCTCGTTAGTTTTGGTTTCACATTGCAGGTTATAGAACCTTCGTCATCCTGTCCTCCTCACCTAGGTGGGCTGTATCTGCTTTTACTTGACACTGCTCAGTTTGCAGAGGGCTGTGTGTCTAATGCTGGTTCAGTGGGTCACCTTTCCCGGGAAAAATGAATGAACAGATTGCTTTGTTTGATATTGCAGCTTTACTAGCAGCAGCACCAATGCCAAGCAACAAACACAGAACTCTGCATTAGTTCCAGTTCTCCAAATGAAGGAGCTCATCCTGCAAGTTATATCATCACTGACGGATATAACTGTCCTCATGTTGCTCAGTTTCACAAATGTTCTTCTTTTTATTTTCACTCTGCAAGCCAACCCAACCATGGCTCAGTTTGGTCAGATTTTGGTCCTTTGGTCCAGACCCTTATCTGAGTTTTTCCACACCTCCCATTTTGGTTCAAACCAAACTGAAAGTTTGAAAGTCTAAAAGTTTCGCCCATAAATTTTAGCCCTTAATAGCTAGTTTTACGTGCACACATTGATACAGGCCTTAGAAAAGCATTGTCCAATAGAACAGGATGCTCTAGAGCAGCTCCACATGAAGTCACTGTGTCCAATCATCAGTTAGATGGGTATAAACCCCCCACTATTGGGCTGTGGAGCAATGCAACTGTGTTCTCTGGAGTAATGGATCTCCATCGGATTATTCTGGGTTGAGTTGAAGTGAAGTTTGGACCTGACCTGACTAATGCCATTGTAGATGAGTGCAATTAAACCATGACAGCAGTGTTCCAACACCTAGTCAAGCCTGCAGGTATCTGCTAACCTTTGGACAAATAGCGCACCAGTATAGTTGGTTTACGTTTGCTCCACAGGCTCTGCCTTGGAGATTGATTTTGATGTTATAGCGATGCCAACAAAAGCCACCATCCACTGTATGTGTTTGTATTTTAAACAGCTGTCACAGATGATTAATATTTCAACACGAGTTTCAGCTGGAAGACAGAAGTAGAGCTCCTGGGGAAGAAAAGAGAGATAGGAGACCAACTCTCTCTCTCTCTCTCTCTCTCTCTCTCTCTCTCTCTCTCTCTCTCTTTCTCAATCTCCTCAAACCTCCTCAATACTGCTTCAGGAGACCTGAAATGAACCGATAAACCTGAGAGGAGAAGGGAAAAAAAAAACAACCTGCACTTGAAGTATGGCTGTGTCTCGAGCTTGTCGCTGCACTCGAAGGAGCCCGCATTCTTCAGCAAGGTATTTACATTTTTCGTGCCACATTTTTCTTCTTCAAAGCGGTGCTTGGCTTCATAGGCAACTAAGCGGAGAGCGAAGGCCGTGTTTATACAGCACCGTGGCCACCAGAGTGCTGACCCACAGACCTGAACATTCTGAAACACAGAGTCTAACAATACAGAGCAGCGGTGGCAAGCAGCACACAGAATCTGATGGAGGGTGTTATGTGTAATATGGTTTAACTTTATGATTGAAGTGTTATATATATATATATATATATATACACACACACACACACACAGGGACATCAGAATGAACAGCATGTCCAACGTTGAGGAGAATGAGCTGCAACATCAGAAGACCATTAAATGTTCCACTTTTGCTGGTTAATAACATATAGGAACCCCCATTTTCTCCCCACCCTCATGATCGAGTAGGCATAAGGTGAAGGAGTTTATTTTATTTTCATGCCTATAAAAAATACATAAATGCAATCAAGTTCCTCCATCCTCTGTTTAGATCAACAGGATTTAATGCTGTGTGTAAAACTGATGTGATTAATGATTTGAGGGAAGCTTTAGCTTGTGGTTACCTTTCACATTACATGCTATCTGGAGTGATTGATCACCACCCAATACCTTTGGAATACACTGGGGCACCAGAACTAATTATGTATCATCAAAAGCTGACTTCAGCTCTCTGAAAACTCTGAATGCAACCAAATCTTCACCAACTAACCAAATGAACCCTTGATTTTTTAGAAGAAACATCAAGGAAACAGGTGTTTACAAAACTTTGGACCGACAGTGGATGCTCAACTCGCTCTAATCTTCCTCTCATGTTAGAGCTTGGGTCTGTCACACTTTTAGTGTCCATCTGCTTCCCTCTCTCCAGCATGCACAGAGTATTGGCCCTCGGGACGGGTGTATGAAAGCATATCTTCTTTCGCGTCCAGAGCTAAGTGTGTCAGCTTGTCACCTCCCACGCTGCCCCCTGCACCTCCTGTGGCCTAGCATTCAGCAGCCGGCTGGTGTGGATTACATGCGGATGACACATGCAGCACATCCAGCCACAGCAGCCAGAGCAAAGCCAACACACATATACAGTCATGTCAGATTGGCTCACACACCACACACACACACACAGAAATACACACAAACACAACCAAAGAGCCAGCAGAACTTAGTGAGGTTAGACATATACACATGGCCTGACAGTCAAGGGCAACATGTACAGTTATACAAGGTCTACAATTGCTGTTGCAACACACACACACACACACACACACACACACACACACACACACACACGTGTGTATATATATATATATATATATATATATATATACAGACACACACACACACACACATACAAGGGGGGTGGAGAAGGTGGAGGGTGTGAGGGGAGCTGCCACAGTAGCAGCCCCTCATCAGCGCAGCACGTCGTTAGAATGTGTCACCCTGCTGCTGTCTAGGCCTCGTACACACACACACGCAGTCTCTCAAACACACACATACACACACACACACACACACACACTCTCTCTGAGGAAATGTCAAGGACGCCCTCGCTTCATCGCAGCCTTCACTGCAGAAATGTGATGCCGTGCCTGTAACAAAACCCTCCCGCTCACTGGTGCGAACACCAACTCAATCCATGTCCTTAATTAATTACACTTAAGCTCTAATCGCACTACGCCCTCACTCTGGCTCCTCGGCAACATGACTTGACTGACGGCTCAAGAAACACTGCAACACATATGCTCGGGTAACCCCCTACGCTCGGACTCTGAATACTGGCGAACACCATCTTAACACTTGGCTTGGCAGCTCCGTCCTTGGATAAATCCCTCAGAAAGTGTGTCGGGGGAGATAAGATGCTAACACATGAAGGGAATCCGCCTCGGTCGGCCGCCCCTCTCCTTATGTAATTTCTGATAGGGTTGCAGAGTCCAGAGCACTCTCGAGGGAGAGAGCTATGACTTTTGAACCCATGCCGATTGCTTAGTGCTGCTAAACTTTAGATAGGCCTCCAGCACAGCTTGTTTATTATTAAGTGGGGCCTCTTTCTCTCCTCCTCTCTGTGCTTTGGTCAAGCAGATATGCTCGGGGTTGTGCAAGAAAGGGGAATAAGTGTAAGGCCCTCCCTGTGCTCAATAACTGTAAGGCACCTACACTAATAACTTTTAACACATGTACTAACTGGCAAATGTTTTAGAACCCCTCAATTATTTTTCACTATAGATCTTCAAGTCCAGTGAATAACCTGAAGATGTTTCAAGTCTATTGAACTCAAATGGCACTCAAATGAACTATATCTGATCCATAGCATTGGAAGTAAATCAGCCTTGGACAATTTTTGCAAACAGTTCACAAAATTAAGCCAGAATGTGGTGATTAAAGTTTCCTACTCCATCAAAGGACTCTTGGAATCTGGAGACAACCGAAGAGGTCTGGTACAGCAAGAGGTCTTACGTAAATCCATAACAGCATCACAAGACATGTTTCTGAGAGTCAGCAGTTATATATCCATCCATCCATCCATCCATCCATCCATCCATCCATCCATCCATCCATCCATTTTCATCTGCTTATCCAGTGCCGGGTTGTGGGGGCAGCAGTCTAAGCAGGGAAACCCAGACTTCCCTGTCCCCCGACACCTCAGCCAGCTCCCCGAGAAGAATCCCGAGTCGTTCCCAGACCAGCCGAGAGACATAGTCCCTCCAAAGTGGGGCGTGCCTGGAACACCTCCCAAGGGAGGCGTCCAGGGGGCATCCAAAAAAGCTGCTTGAGCCACCTCAGCTGGTTCCTATCGATGTAGAGGACCAACAGCTCTACTCCGAGCTCCTCCCAAGTGAAAAAGGATCTCACTCTATCTCTGAGGGAGTGCCCGGCCACCCTGCGAAGGAAACTCATTTCAGCTGCTTGTATCCGTGCTCTTGTCCTTTCGCTCATTACCCACAGGTCATGACCATAGGTTAGGAACGTTAGAGGGTAGGAACGTAGACTGACTGGTAAATCGAGAGCTTCACCTTACGGCTCAGACAGTCAATGCTAAAATGGCAAAATAAGAAAATGCTGAGGCACCAGTGTATACTTTCCATCAGTGGTCACCAACTTGGGTGATGATGGAGTAACATCTAAGTACCTAAATATGTAAATATGCCTGCCATGCTTGGGAGGTGTAAGAACATCATCAGCTGGCAACTGACGGAGAGCAACAGTGGCATCACAATTTGGCTTTCGCAAGGCACTGCAAGTAATCCTGGATGTGCTGGCTGATGAGTGCAACCATTTTGGTACTCTAAAAAATTAGTGCTCTGCTCTGGGTTTGCTGATAATTTGCTGGCAATGCAAAATCCAGGGTACAAAGAGCCCACAGCCAGAGAAAAACAAAAGTTGGGTCTTCATCTTTGACTACAAAGCAGGACAGGTGGGATGACAGAGAAGCCTCTGGTTGTCATGTGTGGTTGAGAGGAGACAAGGAATGTGTCTGGTGGACACCAGTTTGATGGTCCTGCTTCTCTGGCCTGAAATCCTGCCCAAGCACTGTAGTGAGTAGTGGAGGCCAAGGACAAGAACTAGACTAAAATTGGTCATCGGCAAGACTGTCCCTATATTCAGTATGTGGTGGCTTGAAGTCTGAGGGGGCAGATGCATGATTGAGTTCTGGCAGGCACCCTTCCAGGACGAGTATATTATGGGGCTTGAGTTCTTGTCAGCCACACATGCTGCTCTGAACCTCAGCCACCATACCATCTGCCTGAATGGAGTTGAGAAGGATCCTGATGGTGGTTTGACAGAGGTGAGCCAGTCCATTTAGAGGTAACAGCCTCTTTTATTGCATTTTCAGCTCATAAACAGTGGATGATTAATTTCCAACAAGATTGTTTTTAATTATCTTAGGCAAAAAACAAACAAAAGAAACAACAACAACAAAAAAAAACCCCACAATATTGTAGGTGCAAGAAATATATGGTCAAAGCATGTTTGATTTCACATAAAGGTTTAAATTCTCTTAATATTTTATTTTAATCTTCAATTAAGGTAAATTTGAGTAGTCTAGGATCTCCTGAAAATGACAATATCTGGCTCCTCTGAATACATTTGTAATTTCTTGGCTAATAAAAGTATGTCAAACTATGAACATCCAACAAAATTGGTCTAAGGGTCTAAAGCTGAATTCAGTTATTAGGTGATTGTGTTGAAGTGATACATGTGAAGTGATACCTTGTTGTGATCATCATCTGTACACTCTTATTATCAAGGTTTTTTTTTTTTTAACATATAGTTTTTGAGAGAGTGTGTGATCACCATCTGCATGTAGTGTGTGTGAGTTACCTGTCCCCCTCCCTTGTGAGTGAGTCAGGTGAAAAAGAGGGTTTGTCTGTTATTCCTGCCTACTGACCTCAGATCAGTAAGCATTACAAATAAAAGAAAAATGCATGTTGCATTTAAAGACCTAACATGGAACACCAGGTAGCCCGAGTAAACATAAATATAATCTCTGCGTCCACATCACTAAAGTCCAGTAATAAAGTACGGTTCCTCGAGAGTTTAAAAGCCCTCGAACACCCGACAGCAAGTTTTAACATGAGATCCCTTGAGTTCATATTACAGTAGCCTCCTCCTCCCATATCTGTAGTTATAATCTGTAGTTCCACTAGACTTCAAACACACGCACTCCTAATTTATTACATGTGTGGTTAAATAGTGCTTGGGGAAGCTTTATATTGAGCTTGTGGTCTGGTGTATACTGTAGTAGATATCTCTTAAGAAGAGTTTACAACAACTGGCAGCTTCGCACTCTGCAATTACTGAACTCAGATCAGCTGAGCTGATGGTCTGTCCTTCTGGCATCACTACATTATGCAGCCACTGATCTAAGATCAGTAATATAAGCTGGGACCTGTGCCAGAGCTGAAGGAGGTGTGCTCCACTGTAATCTATCCTATCCCTGAGAGCAAGCAACCTTAACATGCTCTAATCTTCCTGTGACACAAAATCAATGAGGCGGCCACCCACGTGCAATTCGGCTCCTGCACTAGGCCGTCCGCTCACTCTTGGCTTCCGTGCAGACCTCGCCACCACACATCTGCCTAGTATTAGCATCGCTTTGAGATTTATTAGCTTGAATACCGAAGAGTCATATTCACCTTCTTACTTCAGCAGAAATAAAGCAAAGTTATGTACTCCAATTCCAGCACTCAGTCACGAAGGCATGTAGTTCAGGGTGTCCCAAATGCATCATAACATTAATGACATCTAATATCATCGCATTGTTGAGAGTGTGATGTTACAGTGTGCAGAGTGATTCTGTCTCTTATAACGTGGAAACCCTCTACTCTGTGCATGTTCTACCAAAAGGGAAGATGGTCAGGTTGCCCGTAAGGTAGACCTCGGTCTTAAGTTCATTTAATGTATCTAGTAACATCAAACATTAAATCCTTATATTAAGTTGTTGGCTGATATCATCATCTGTACATCAGTAAGCCATAACATTAAAACCACCTGACTAATACTGTATAGCTCCTGCTTGTGCCACCTCAACAGCTCTGACACACGAGGCATGGACTCCATAAGACCTCTGAAGGTGTCCTGTGGTATCTGGCACAAAGACAGTCCTTCAGGTTGTTCCTTGAAATCCAATAAGTTATGACGTGGGGCCTCCATGAGCATTAGTGTGCTTTGAACTTTATCCAGTTCATCTGTTGCCTTTCCTTGGAGCATCTTTGGTAGGTACTGGCCAATGCATGCCGGGAACACATTGTGTGGCCAGTGTGACCCTAGCCATCATAGTTTGGTTCTTGTCAAGGTTCCTCAAATTCTTATGCTTTTTATTGCTTTAACCCCCGTCAACCACAATTTACCTAATCTCATGTTGTTTTCTTACATTGACGGGCTTGTGATTACATTGCAATGACCAGTGGCCTTTGGGAGTGAGGACAAAGGAGGTGGGGCTAAAAGGCTGCTGGTGTTGCACTTTAATGAGTGAGCTGATGGTGTTTTGTCGGCCTACTCAGCCAATCTTGACAAGCATTATCTTTGGGGACTTAATTTGATTCAGTTTAGAAAAATTTCTGATGAATAAACAGAGTAATTGATCAAAGGTCTTGGGTTATCTATCTGCCAATGGATGAATGGCATTTGATTGGGACAGGCTGTCACGTATCTGTCTTGTCCCTCTGGTCTCGCCTTTGTTTTGTTTATCTTCCCTCCTGCTTCTGAGCACATGTCATGTCTCCGCCCATTCCCAGCTGTGTCTCATGTTTCGTCAAGTCCAGGTGTTAATCATCATGTCTCCTTATTTAAATCCTGCTGTTTTAGTCTGTCCTTGTCGGTCTTCTTGTTTGCCTAGTTTGCCTGTATCCTACTTGTCATGTGGTATGGTTATTGTATTTAGTACCTTGTACAATAAATCAACCCAGCGTGTATTTCCGCCTCCACCTACCTCTGTCCCGCAAACGTTACACAGGGTAATGTTTTTTGAGTTTGTGAGGACAGGATACCTGAGGATCTTAATGTGACCCTGGCTAGACACCCCCTCTTGAACAGAAAACAAGCTACTTGAACACAGTATATTTAAAGTTTTCTTCACATGTCCATAATACCCCAGATTTCCACAGGCTGCATACTTTCTCATAAACACTTGAGACAGTTCGCATATGCAAACTGGTGCAGCCTTCCTGTATACTGGCCTCATATGCTCTCATTGTGAGTCTCAAGTATTCCCTACAAATTCCATTCTGAAAGAACTAGATGTAAGCCGTCCAGCACTTGGGTGGTGGCAGTGGTTGAGTGGAGTTGGGCATGATGGGTCTTTCTGTGCTGGCTACTCACGCAAACAGCATAGCTCCAAAAATGAGACTGTAAACCAGGCCTGGCTTGAAGAGTATGTCGCTCTCCCTGAGATGTACTTTTGGCAGCTCACCATATAGCCCATCAGAAATAAGCCTGAGGAACATTCGAGGTGTGATTAGTGCCAAATGTGATGTCTAGATGGATTGAAAAGCCTTGAACCGCTATTGAAAAAGACAGTGTGCAATTCAGAGTTAAGAGATATAGCAGCAGCAGAATAATAACATTTGACCATTGAGAAAATGCAAAATGGAAAGATGTTGATGGAAAGGCTGAAGCAGTGTCCAAATTTAAAGCCAGTCCCCCAAAAGTAGTGGAAAAGAAATATGCATTTCTAGGATTTTCACAGAGCCTCATTAATTCCAGTAAGTCATATCAGAATGATTTTAGTGGTCTGGCCTGGCCCAGCTACTCTTGCGGTCTTAAATGAACAGGGCTTGGCAGGAACATGGACTCGCCACATGGGATTTTCCTGCTGCAGTTACATGGATCAATGCATAACACATGACCTGCCCTGGGTGCATGTTTTATAGTGAAATGCTTTGCTCCAGCAAGCCTAGCACAACTCTCTCTCTCTTGCACACTTTATGTGTGTGTCTCTCTCCCTCACTTGTCTCACTCTCCCACATACAGTATACACACTTTTTTCCTCCTCAAGTCAAACAGACATTGATGACCACATTTTTCTCTCACCCAAAACTGCAGACTGAGAAATGTAATTGGAATACATTTTAGCCTAAATACGAAAACAACATAATTGCTTGGAAATTTGTATAATTACACCTCCTGTTGGATAAAACCCACGGGATGGCATGGCTACAATATTGACTGAATTATTCCAATAGGGAGAAGGTTAATGATGCATGAAAATCTGAAAGTGTAGGACAGTGACGCTGTAGCCAACTGTTGCATCCCATTGCAACATGGTTAAATTCAGTATTCATTTGGTGGATATGCTGAACAGCAGCATTATTTGAAGCCCTGAAGTCCAACCCCAGTGTAATACATGACACGGGCAACAAACAACTATGCTGACAATTTACAGAGAAGGGCTAAAACCAGCCACAGGGAAGGGGTAGAGAATGTAGATTAGCAAGTCATTCCTAACGTGACATTTCATAATCAGATCAAACTGCTGACAGTGTTTCGTTTGAAGCCAAGTAAAGTGCCATGTACTGTAATACCGACGCTTTTCTCTGAGCATTCTGCATTCTGTGTATCTCTGAAAGGGTATGTTCACATGACAAGGCTCATTTCTCAATTCCAAATTTTTGCTCAGATCCATAAATGTAAGTGACCTGTATCTGGTCTGCATTCATACATGGATCTGTTGATGCATGTCACCTGCGCAGAGGTGTTATAAGTCAGGAGATCAGTAACTGGTGGAAATATGAATGGAATTCTTGAAATGCTCAACATGACGTCCGTTCTTCAACAAAAACAGCCAGTCAGTTTGCTGGTTATGCCATGAACAAAGGTGGAATGAAGAATTATAAGGATTATTAAAAGTCATGTTAAAGCATTTCCACTGATCTAATTATCAAGAGTTAGAAAAACTAAAAACAGTCAAGTCATTGGTCAACTCATCATCTGGACTCCCATAAATACTCGCTTCACATGCTTCTTGAGAAGTCTTATGTGCTGTTTGGTAGCAGTCCTGAGCCATCCCTTGTGGTTAATGCACCTCATCTTGTGTGCATTTTGTATTTCCTTTACATTTGCATGTGTAATACCTAACCAGATCAACAAGGGCAGCAGCAGGTCCAAATACTGCAGCTATCGTCTGTTATACAACTCCTCAGCAACTGACCGCCTTCAGGTTTTCCATATCTTTGTATCTTCTCCACTTCGCCTGCTATTCTCTGGAGGTACTCTCCTGCACACTTGGCTCTACCAAGAATAGCAGGTGAAGTGGAGATGAGATGCAGTTAGAGTGGAGGCCCTGATTCACGTCATATATTAGTGCTGCAGTGTTCCATTTACCTGGCTCAAAACACTAGACCAAAGGAACTCCACGCTGAAGTCAAAGAATTGGGAACTAGGTCACCCACAGCAAGACTCTTTCTTGGAACTAGTTATAGGGGCATAGGACCAAATCTTGATTTGCTTAGGGCCCCTCTCCATTCACCCCCAACCAAGGCGGACCCTGGGTACACTGGTCCCCCTTTCCACCCATTTGGCTAGTGATGGAAGTGAAGAGACACTTATGCCTCCCTTTCACTATGGTCCATTGTTAGAGGTAAGCAGTTTTGCATATTTGGCCCCTCCCTGTGCTTGAGCCAGTTTAACGTACTCCGTTTACATATAATCTAGGCATTCTAGAACAAGGACGATAGAACAACCACAAGAATTTACAGTATGTTCCTGGTTTCCTCAAAGGACAAACCACAGTGAGTTTTGCTGTAATACTGGTGGCGTTCCCTCAGTTCTGATCTGCAGAAATACCTACAAATGAAGTTTTAACAGCAATCACTGGCAGAGACATTAGAACAACTCCCTCACATGTCTGTCAGTTGATATTGTCCAAGATTTCAAGGTATCACAGATTGGTGATACCAAGGCCTTTTAACTTATCCCAATTTTTAATCATCCAACTTCATTCCAGATTGGAAAGGTTCTGTTCCAAAATGTTCAGCGTCAAATGAGAAGTGGTCTTATTCAGGAACTAGGTGTATGAACAGATTCAGTCTTGACCAAGTATCTTTAGAGCTCTCAGGTCCAGTTGTCATTTGACCTTAATGTCTCCTCATCTTTTAGATTCCTCCATTCAGTCCTTCTTGGAGAAGGTATCAATGAATTCCTATTCTGACAAGGTGAGGAGGTTTAGTCTTGTACTGGTGTTTACCGAAGGTGCAGAAGGACTAACTTAACGGCTGCCCAAGAGAGTCCAGTCACTCTGGACTACTGCAGACGAAATATACAGTGCAGCTCCAGTACCTCTTTTTTGAACAATAGTTTATTTTATTTTATAAAACAACCAGCTTACAAATTGTCACTACAGAAAACTATGTACAAGGTCAGGGGCTATTAGCTGTGTAAGGCAGTACACGGATACATAGATACTTCAAATGAAGTAGAGAGGTGACAAGAAAATATAAATAAGTAAATAAAGAAATATAGAGATGCATAACAACAAGATAACTAAAATGAGTAATTATCATCTCATACACAGAAATAAGGGCAGTCACAGGGTTGTGACAGAAAGTCCATCCAGAACATCTGACCTGATTCTTCTGACCTTGGCGTTGTTGATTCTTGCTGTAGAGCGTGCTAATAAAACAAGGTTTTTAAACTCTGTGAGCCACCATTCTTTGAAAGAAAGATTGCGTTCGAACCATGACTTAATTACGGTTTTCTTGGCAGTCGTTAAAGCAGTATACAAAACCCTCTGTTGTTTGACAGTGAGGTCAAGAGAGAGATCATCATTTAACAGCTCCAGTATCTCTTGAACCTTGGCATTTTTCTATTTTGCTACCTCACAACCTGGAATTGAATGGGTTATTATTTGAGGGTTATTATTTGAAATCAAAACTGCTCCTTCAAATTAAATTTTATCAAATAAGTTTCTTCAAGTCTGGTGGATGGTGTTCTTGGGTGATGAGATGTATTGGTTTTGTGCCAGACACAGCATTTCCTTTGTGGCTGAAAAGTTAAAAATCGGTGTCATCTGACCAGAGAAGCTTCGTCCATACATTTTGGTTAGGGTTAAGTTTAAGGTTAAGGTCTCCCACTTGCCTTTTAGTAAACTCAAAATGAGCCTTCCTAACATCGTCTGTAATGAAAAGCTTTTTTCTGTCCACTTTTCCATGAAGCCCAGCTCCATGTAGTGTACAGCATATTGTGATCTTATGGGCAGATACTCCAGTCTCTGCATGGGAACTCTGCTGCTCCTTCAGTGTTACCTTTGGTCTCTATGCTGCCTCTCTGATTAATGCCCTCCTTGCACAGGAGAGTTTTGGTGAGCGGCCCTCTCTTGACATGTTGTTTCCATTTGATAATTATAATGGATTTGATGGCGCTCCAGGGTCATCAGAAATTTGGATTTTTAACCCTGACTTTTTGGAGATCTTCTTCGTCTTCATGGTGTTGCATCCTCTGGGGCCTTTCATAAAAGGTGTGTATATACTGACCGATCATGTGACATTTGGATTGCACACAGGCGGACTTCTTTTCACTAAGCATCTGCATTCTGAAAGTAATTGGTTGCACCAGAACTATTTAGGGGCTTCAGAGCAAAGGGGGTGAATACATATGCGCAGGCCAATTTTCATTTTTTTTTATTTCCAAATATTTTCTTTTAATATATTTTTTCTCATTTTAATTCACCAGCTTAGAGTATTATGTGTAGATGCATCACATACAATTCAGATTACAATACAGGTTGTAATGTAACAGAATAGGTAAAAAGCCAAGGGGGTGAATACCTTCGCACTGTAGATATCTCCTGCCAACAACTGGACAGGCTGGCTCTGTGCCTAATAGAAGATTCCCTTATTGTTATTCCATGTCCATTGTATCATTGAGTAGAAATGCCACAATGCCTATATTTAATACAATCAAGACTAGCAACATCGCATGTTGTCTACCAACATCGATTGGTCAGTTTTAGAAAACACAGAAAGCCGTCCGTTCCCTATATTTAAATACAGCGCAATCATCTGAAGAGGATAACTCGTGCTTAATTTGCTCCTTTATTCAAGGCTGTGGAAGACTTACAGCCAACATTCCTTCTCTCTTTCTCTCACTCTCTGCACGAGAATGGCCTCCAGAGTCCAGTCATTTCCTCTGAAGAATGCCTTTGATGATATTACGGCGTCTTTGTTTGGCACTTCAGCAATGATTTTTGCTGTCAAGTAGTGTAACTTTATCTCGAGCACGATTGTCACCAGTGCACTTCTTCAGTAAGACTCCGGAGAGCTAAGAAACATTCTGTGATGTCTCAAACATCCAGATGTAAAACGAATCCTCTGGAACAGTTGCACTTCATTATTTATTTCATGAACATCAGTAATCTTCTCTTTTGCATGTATTATTTTATGTAATCTAATATATTTGACTTTTTTTTTCTTAGTTGGGATACATCCGCAACATCCATTAGGGAAAGAGCATTTGAGGGCAAAGATTTCCAGCCGCACCTTCTAAGCTAGAGTTGATTGAAAGCCACTGCTCTTCTCTTGACATTCAGAGCTGATGCCCGAGGTTACCTGCTTGATCACTCTCTTAAAACCAAATTGCTTTAATACCTACATGAAAGGTTCATGTCTGCCGCGAAAATGCCACCAAGCTTGTTATCAAAGCGGAAAGTGCAGAGCTCATCTCCTGCCTCTGTAACCTGCTTCTGTCTTTTTTTTTTCCCTTCCTCACTGCTGTTTGCCTTCTGTGCAGGTCTGCCTCGCCTGCGTCTAATGGAGAACTCCTCATTTTCAACTCCTCCTCGACGTAAGGCACCCCTGCTCCCTTCACCTTTCTCAGTCTCAGACTTTTACAACATTTAACATGGTTTCACCACCCACTCATTCTTTTTCTCCTCCTCGCTCGCTTTCCTGGAGTCTTTGTTCATTCTACACTTAACACATCTAATGATCTGAGAGGGTAATATGAAGGCTGTGTGCCCTCACACAGTGCTGTTGGCACTTCAGAATGGAGCCCGGGGGTCCGTGCGGTGGAGCAAGAAAGACTGCATCAAGGGCATTGCTCCTACTTTGCAGGGTGTGATGGATATGTGATCTGCTGGCTCCCTGTTGGAGAGGTTGAAGGGAAGGAGAGGGAAAGAGATGAATAAGGAGGGGAAAGAAAGAGAGAAATGCCCTTGCACAAGTCTTTTGTAGAGTTGCTTAAAAAAAAAATCAACTTTCAATCCTTTCAGTACTTTAGCTATACTCAATATAGGTACTTCTGGTGCTCCAAATGGCTCATGGAGTGATAGCATAGAAGAACCACTTTCAGATCCATTAAGAACCATGTTTGAGTGTGATGAACGTTCACGTCTTCATTAAAAACATGCTTCTTCTGTGACGGTGCTCAAAATTCAAGTGTGTTGGTGTAGAAGAAAACAACACCACCTTCCCTGGGGCAGTCTAGTGTTCAATACCATGGCTGACTGAGCACACCACTCTACACCAATGAGAGCCCTTGGGCAACACTCCTAACTTTACACTCTCACACCTGTGTATCATGATTCAATGGATGGTCTTGGAACCGGCTCATTCATTGTTTCTTCTAAAATCAAATGTATTAAAAAGAGTTCATCCTGTTTTTGTTTGAGTACCTGTCTCTACTGTCTAGGGAAGGCTTTCTATTACAATTTGAAGCATTGCTGTAAAGATTTGATTGCATTCAGTGATGAGCATTTCTGAGTTCAGGCTGTTAGATGATCACCACCCACCTGACCTCCAATTCTTCAATTAATTCCAAACATCCTGGATGGAGAACAATCATTCAAGAGAACAATTCCAACATGTCCATGCCTGGCATTAGACATGGTGCCAGTAAGTTGTTTGTGTGCTCCATAGAGCCCTTTCGAACTGTTCTCTGGCAGAACTACACAAGCTTGGTGCAGCAATGAGAACAATTTAAAGTAGCTGAATGCATTCATTAAGAGGGGGTGTCTACAAACATTTGGACATATACAGTAGGCAAAATAAGTATTTGATACACTGACAATTTTGCAAGCTTTCCCACCTACAATGAATGGAATGATCTATAATTTTTATTGTAGGGAAAAATCCAGAAAATCACATGGCCCACTCCACACAGATCTTCTCCAGATCTTTCAGGTTTCGGGACTGCCGCAGGGCAACATTGAGTTTCAGCTCCCACCAAAGATGGTTAAAGTCTGGAGACTGTCTAGGCCTTTCTAGGACCTTGAAATGTTTCTTATGGAGCTACTCCTTAGTTGCCCTGGCTTTGTGTTTCAGGTCAGGGTCGTGCTGGAAGGCCCAGCCACGACCCATCTTCAGTGCTCTTACTGAGGGAAGGAGGTTGTTGATCAAAATCACGATACATGGCCCATCAATATATGTGACACCATCCCTTCAAACGGTGCAGTCTTTCTGTCCCCTTTGCAGAAAAGTACCCCCAAAGTATGCTGTTTCCACCCCCACACTTCACGGTTCAGATGGTGCTCTGGAGGTTGTACTCATCCTTCTTTCCCAAAACACGGAGAGTGGAGTTGATTCCAAAAATTTCTATTTTGGTCTCATCTGACCACATGACCTTCTCCCATGCCTCCTCTGGATCATCCAGATGGTCACTGGTGAACTTCAAACGGGCCTGGACATGTACTAGCATGAGCTGGGAGACCTTGCGTTCCCTGCAGGATTTTAATTCAGATCGGCGTAGTGTGTTACTAATGGTAATCTTTGAGACTGTGATCCCAGCTCTCTTCAGGTCATTAACAAGTTCTCAGCTTCCTGACCTTTTACAGAATCCTCCTTACCCCACGGGACGAGATCTTGCACGGAGCCTCAGACCGAGGATGATTGACAGTCTTGTCTAATAATTCCGCCAGCAGTTGTTGCGTTCTCACCAAGCTGCGTGCCTATTGTCCTGTAGCCCATCCCAGCCTTGTGCAAGTCTACAATGCTGTCCCTGGTGTCCTTAGACAGCTCTTTGGCCTTGGTGGAGCCATGATGGAGAGGTTGGAGTATGACTGATTGGGTGTGTGGTCAGGTGTCTTTTTATGGTAACAAGTTCAAACAGGCGCAATTAATACAGTGCAGAGTAGGAGGCCTTCTTAAAGAAAAAATAGCAGGTCTGTGAGAAACAGAATTCTTGCTGGTTGGTAGGTGAGCAAATACTTATTTCATGCAATACAAGGCAAATTAATTAGTTAAAAGTCATAAAACCACAAGAAGTGATTTTCTGGATTTTATTTTTACATGCTGTCTCTCACAGTCCTCTCCATCCACTGTAGATGGGACAACTTGCAAAATCGGCAGTGTATCCAATACTTATTTTCCCCACCGTAGTTGCTCTGGTGAAGATCAGTCAAAACCCATACAGGTAAATGTAGAAGAATATTGTATTGATAAATGAGATACTGTTCTACAGGCTGAGGCCAAATGCCCCGGCACCAGTTATTGAACACAACACACTAGAATTGATCACGTAGGCGATCACAATACATCCGTCAATGCTCTAATCAGGCAAATTGACCAAGTCCCATAGAACTAGGGTGAGACACCAGTCTTCCTCTCCTCACTCCACATTACCCATGCATAGCTGAATCTGTCCTTGCTGAGAAACCATGATTTATATTCCTGCAGACTGCCTGCACTGGGTGGAACTGCTCTAACCAAGAACACTGCAGAGAACTCCAAGTTCTCCAAGTTGCCTATAATTCCCTGTCTGGCTTTCAGGCACAGCGTCTGTCTAGAGTCTGTTTTGTATATCGTTTGTCATTTTGCCTCTTTTGTGCATTTAGCTCTAGTCGTATTGAGTGACGGACATTTTGCTGAAGTCTGTAAGAAGCCGATTGACTGTGAAAGCGGGCCCTGTATCACTTACTGAAGTCGAGGAGGACCAAACGGCATCTGAAAGCGAGAGCCGAGGCACTGGCAGCCAAAAGCAAAGCATCTCATTTTCTTGTTTAAAGTTACACTGTGCCTACTTAACAAACCATAAGATTGGATTGTCCCGTCATGTAGTCTGCAGACGTACTGACACACTCGCACGTACACACAAGAGCTTACTCACACACTCAGACATTCAGCTCTCGGCCTTTGTTGTGCAACCTTTTGTGAAGGCTGCCCTGAATTCAGCAAAGCTCAGTGCTGCTGAGTGAGAGTCTCGTTTTTCCCCCATGTCTCTCGGCCATTCCTTTCTCTCTGTCTGTCTCTGTCTCCGTCATTCTCTTCGCCGTGTCTCCCCGCCTTTCTTTCTCGGTTCCTTTTTTCTCCCCCACCTCAGTCTGCCTCTCTCTCTCTCTCTCTCTCTCTCTCTCTCTCTCTCTGTTTTCTCGCTTTCCCACCAGTGCAGAGACACAACACACACAAGCATGGTTTGGTTTGCTCTCTGTGGAGCTGCCAGCGTTTTGGGAAGGGATAATCTACCTTCCTGAAGCTTTGCCTGAGCCTCACCGTACTCCGCCTTATCGCCAAGCACTCATCTGAGCATAAGCAGCACATGGGCGTCTGCCAACACGAGCAAGAAAGAGAGAGTAGTAGAGAGAGCTGTAGTGAGAGAAAGAGAGAGAGAGTAGGCTGGCTTTCTAAACAGGAACTCTCATGGAGACATTCCTCACGTGGAAGAGGAAGCTGTGTCCTCCATCCCCCATTCTCCCAGGACACACACACACACACACACACACACACACACACACACACACACACACACACACACACACGAAGACAAAAGCATATACATGGAAATGCCTCTCTAATTCAGTCCCAGGGGTCTTGACCACAGTTCAACCCCTACACACACACACACACACACACACACACACACACACACACACACACACACACACACACACACACACACACACACACACTTCTCTTTCTCATAAAGCTCAGCATCCAGTCGACCACACAGTGCCAACAAACAATTACCCCCACCCAACACACACACACACACACACACACACACACACACTACCATATCCTAACTCTCCGAAAATGTTTCATCATGTGCAAAGCTCAACTACCACAAACGTTCTCTCTTCTTACCTCTTACCTTTTACTTTTTGTCCTCCTTTTAATATATGCCTGTCTTTTATAAAGATTTTAAAATCTTTGCAAATCTGAGCTTAGTGTCCACTCATTATAAGGTGTTATCAGTTCAGAAATGTTTTAAATTGTATGTATTACTGGGTTATTCTTATTCTTATTCTTATTCTTATTCTTATTCTTATTCTTATTCTTATTATTGATGATGATGCTATAAATCATTTCCATGTTCTGTATCATTCTCACTGACTAAAAGTTTTGTTCTAAAATGTTCTGCATAGCTGAAATTTCCCACCTGGGTGTTTGTACATTGCAGCTGTGAGGTGTCTCAGATCAGCCACAGATTTGACTCTATGGCTCACCATGGTTGGCATGTTTCCTGGATTGACAGTGTCCCTATAGCGTGGCACGAAGCCATCTATGGCAGGTTTGTTGGACTAGGGTTTGTGTGTTGAAAACACAACATTTTTGAGCTTATTGCTGAGCAATAATATGCATTACAGAGAGAATGGGTCCTGCTGACAGTTGTGGTATGTGTATCATATCTCGAGGTTTAACTGTTGAAGTGTTGAAATCGTTCAGTTAATCAGAGGCAGAAAACAGCCGTGTGTTTCTTTATCAGAATTCCAACCAGTTCTACATTTACCGTAGGTTTCATAAGCTAAATTCAGTGCGGTCTAATGCCACAATATCTTTAACAGAGGTCTTCTGTGATGGGATGGTGAAGGGTGTTTTATGAGAGGAATTTCTTTTACTAGGGGGATCTCCTTGCAACCCTCCCCCCTTAAATCGAGCCATGCTTATAGTGATTCAAATTTAGGCAAATTAGGCTTTGAGCACCGAGTAACAGCAGGGGACCCAGTAAAGGTGGATATAGTGTCTGTGTAGCGCTTTATCCTGCTTAAAGGAGCACTCAGTCTCAGTATCACACCAGTTAACCAGTTAAGCAAAGACTATAAATACTGAAGCAGCTGCATAATGACTTCTATTATAATGCATTTAGAGTCAGTGGGTTATTTGTGTTTTTTATAAGTGCAGGGAAATGTGTCGACTGGGTACTTTATATATAAGGGATGAGGTCGAAAAATGCCAGGGTACACATTTAATGTCAGTTCAAGGTTAATTGGAAATATATTCATTTTAATACTCCTATATTATGGGGGGTTTGGTCCAGAAGTCCCAGTATAAAGTACAGTGAATGCTATAAACGGTGTCTTAACTGATATACAGTGTGGTCCGTGCAAGAGCTCAGGGTCAGGTTCGCTGTTTAATGGTTGAGGGCTGTGATATAAATGTCATTAGATATAGATAAGTACGAGTGATTTGACACCCGATAAAGTGGGGTATCCCGAACAGGCACAGTGGTGATTGAGAGAATACTGTCCTAGTATGACAATGAGGTTCTTCATACAGCTGTCAATGAGTGTGAAAATGGTCACAAGGCATAACTCACCTAAGTGTGAATAAACACACTCACACTGCTGACACTGTTATCCAATCGCACCCCCATTGAAACACTCAACTACTGGTGCGTACAGCACTTACTACGTTCAAACCATAACATTATGACCACCACCTTGTTTCTACTCTCATTGTCCATTTGATCGGCTCTACTTTCCCTCGGGACCACCACAGAGCAGGTGAGTCATTCTTAGCACTGTAGTGACACGGACACGGTGGAGGTGTGTTAGTGTGTGTTGCAGTGGTATGAGAGGATCAGACACAGCTGTGCTGAGGGTGTTTTTAAACACCGTGTCCACTCACTGTCCACTCTTTTAGATACACCAAGTTGCTCCACCTTGTAGATATAAAGCCCACGACTGAAGCTTATCTGTTGCTCCACCGTTTGTGGAGTTCATCAGTGATCGCAGGACGCTGCCCACAGTACACTGTTACATTTACATTTAAGACATTTATCTGACGCTCTTATCCAGAGTGACTTACAAGCATTACTCATTTTTACAGAGGTGGGCCCGAGTAGTGTTAGGAGTCTTACCTAAGGACTCTTATTGGTGTAGCACAGCATAGTTGCCCAGACTGCGACTCGAACCCCATCTCCCATATGGTGTGGTGGCTCACTGGTGGTGTTATCTGTTGCCACACCAACCAGCCTGGCTGGACATTTCAGTCTAGCAGGGAAACTGAGGGGTTTAAACACTGAGCAGTGCTGCTGTGTCTGATCCACTCATATCATCGTAACAAGCACTAACACATCACCACCATGTGTGTTAGAGCAAGAAAACACAAATATGTACCGAGCAGGGGTTGGGAAACCCCTCATTTACCCTTTTTTGGGTAAATGAAAGTGAGGTTTAAGATCATCAGAAAATTTAAAGAACCTCCATATAAATCATTTCTAGTATAAACACAAAGAGACACCTTATTCACATTTTGCCTCCGAAATCAGGGTCATTACTGTGTCTACAGTCCTACTAGATTTTAGAGCATTGCTGTGAGCATTTTATTGCATTCAGTGACAAGAGTGTTAGTGAGGTCAGGATATTGGATGATCACCACCCCACCTCATCTACAGAATCCCAACTCAACCCAAGGGCATTGGATGGATACTCATTCCGGAGAACACGGTTCTCCTCAGTCTTTCTTGGCCTAACAGTCCCTTTGCTGTTTATGAGCATGTGTATTTGCACATCTGTGCATCTTCAAACATCTGAATGGATTAATTAGAAGGAGCATCCACAAACATTAGGCCAAAAGATGTACATGGAAAAAATAAAAACACCCCAAATTTACTTACAAAGTTTTGGTACAACTGCATAAATATGCTAAAACCTACTTGAGCTTTGCTTAAACGTGTTCCTGTGGACTGTCCACAGTGTAGAGTGTGTATCATGACAAGGATATTTAATTAAATTCAATCAGATTTAAAGTCCAGAAATGTTGCAATAACAGCATTCGGCCACAGCCCTTACTGTCCGTATGTGTGTGTGTGTGTGTGTGTGTGTGTGTGTGTGTGTGTGTGTGTCACCAAACTTTTTGCTGATCAATGAAAACATCTTTGAACTCACACCCCCCCACACACAACCACACAAACACACATTGAGGGTCTAGCCAACAACAAACAGCCCCTAGGGCAGGCAGCCAGATGTGTTTTATCTGCGAGGTGAAAGGTCAAGTAGAACAAATCACACAAAGTCATTACCAGTAGCAAAACAACTCTCTTCGGCCCTGCAGATACACAGCTGATAGCTTCCTTTTGTGTGACCCTGACCGCCGAATCAACCTAATCTGATTTGCCCCCTTATTACACCTCCTTCTTGCAGATTATCAGGAACATGGGGATTGGGATTATTCCCAAGAATGAATATGAAGACATTGGCGGATGGTTGTGAGAGATATATGCCCTGTAATAACTGGAGTGTTATTGCGTGCATGGAAGCCAGAGCTGAGGATAAATTACCAGGCAATAACACGCAGCCTCTTAACCGGTTTGCCTCTGAGGTGAGTGAAGAGCATCCTGATGGCCTTGGAGTGCTGTTGTTATACCACCCTGTTATCTATATCCACACTTACATGTAAGAAAAAAAAAACTTTCTTCCGATTAAAGCGCCCTCTGATATGAATAAACCATGAAAACGAATCGCTGCAGTCTAAACAGGCCATATCAGTGACTGAGTGCAGGCAGCACAAGTAACCCAGCCACACATCATTGAGAAAATACCAGCCTACCAGCCTGTTCTTCTCCTTTATTATAGTATTGATTTCAGGCTATTAAGGTACTTCCTTTAGAACTATAATTAATCAGAAGCTTTATACTCCACTCTCAGCTTCTCTGGAGAATGTGATTTTACCTGAACCATGTGCCGTGGCAAAGAGGCATTAGACGCTGTGCTGTCGGGCATTACGGCACATTTTCGGTGACATTTCAGTTGGAAAACGTCATCTGTGAGTTATTTAAGGAGAGCTGCTAAAAGAAGGCCATTTCCCCCTTAGACATAATGCTCCAACGGCTTGTATTAAACATTTTAAAGATATTTCTTGAGTTACATTCATTTTAAATAAAGAATAAATACACAAGAGAACCAATAAACTCAGGTAAAAGCTGTCCTTTATTCTGATAAACAGAATTTTCTTTGATGTATGTACACATCGTTAGACTCAGCTGCAGAAACAGCCTGTTTTAATTGCATTAAATGCATTTATTGTGATGTCACAAAATTGTATATGCCCCTCTCAGCCACAACATTAAAAGCACCTTTCTAATATAGTGCAGATCCCTGTTGTGACTTTTCAAGGCACGACACAAGACCTCTGAAGGTGTGCTGTGACTTCTGCGCTCAAGACGTTACAGCAGATGCTTTAGTCCTGGAAGCTGTGAGATGGCACCTCTATGTGTATCAATAAGCATTGGGCCCCATGTCCCTGTCAATGGTTCACCAATTATCCTTCCCTGGAGCATTTTCTGATAGGTACTGACCATCACATACCATGAATAGCCCACCAGACCTGCTTGGGTGTTGGAGATAGTCTGACCCAGATGTCTTGAACATCACTGTTTGATCCATGTCTCAGATTCTTACACTTGGCCATTTCACATATTGTTCACATGCAGCCTATTATAGCCACCTCTTGACACATCAACCCTAGAATGTAAATGAAGATCATCAGTGTTTTTTTTATTCATCTGCCAGTAGTTTTAATGTTATGGCCGATTAATGTGTTCCCCTGTTTGGTCTATATCAGTTTCCTCCACCTGTTGACACCGAAGTTATAAGGAGTGTTAAAAGCCTGCTTTACATAGTACAAGTAGCCAATCAGAGCAACAGTCTGTTCTAGTATAGAATGTCTATTTTGTCTACTTTTATTGCTTTTATATTTGATAGCAGCAGTTTTTCATTTCATGATGGACCAGTAGAAATGCTGTAAAATTACTTGGTATAAAATCTTATTAAGACGTTAGGAAGGTTTGGCATTCTCCTGTATAGTTGCTATTTAGAGGTACTTTGTGACAGTGACAGTATTTCTGGTTCTTTGTTAACAATAACAATTAAATTCTAAGAGATACAGTGAGGTTCAAGAATGGTTGTGTAAAAAGGAATAGACTCTTTTTGTTACATAGCTCCACTACTTTTTTGAGTGCATCTCATAGGACAAAAAAAGAAAGAAAAAAAAAAACAACCAAATATGAAGAATGAGCCCTTTAACGTCTCAAACTCCATAAAGGCTTTGAGGGATTATTTTCATTTTCCACATTTCCCTGAAGTTCGTTTAAAGGAAAGGCATGTGTAAGTGAAACGTAAGGGCAAAATTCACTCACAATGTTTTATGCAAGAGACCTTAAATTTAGGCTGAGAAATACAGTTCAACCGCCTGAACTGTCGTCAGTGTTTCTGTCTCCTTCAATTCTTGAGGAGTTTTTCCTGCCATCTGTTGACCTCGGCTTTCTCATTAGAGGTCCTGACCTGGATTTTTGCGCATATCTGCTGTGTGTTGATGTCTATTATAGAAAGTGCTGTACAAATTCATTTGAATTGAATGACTAACCCTGTTTTTCTTCTTCTCACGATGGCAAGAAGCCAAAGAGCAGCAGACTGAATGCATAGTGAGGCTCTTGATGAAGCAACAGTGAGAACTGAAGGCAGTTACTCTCACTTTAATGTGGAATGAAAAAAAAAAAAAACCTTGATCTTGATTTCTTCTTTGTGCTTGCCTCTTGGTTTTGATAGCTGGAACGGCTTGAGTCATCATTTCTAATTTGTCCCACACCCACGTGTCTCACTTCTTTTCAAAGGCTATGCGACAAAGAAATTGGTGGCAGGATTCAGGTTGCAGGTACTTTACAGTCACTCAGATCAGCATGGTGATATTTACCGTAACTTCAAAGGTTCATCTGCTCAACCATGTTTGTCATATACATTATAGACTTTATAGAACAACAGACAGCATTTTTGTTGGCAGGAAACTGCTTCAACCTTGATCTAGGATGACTGGCCTGACAGATGCTGTGAGCAGATTCCTGTCCCCATGCTCTTAGAGAGGTTCTCCTTTTGAGACTCTCTTTGTGAGTTTCCATTTTTGAGTCTTTTTTTGGTTCCTTTTAGTGTTTCTTAGGGGGTTACTTGTTTTCTATCCTGGTTCCCCTCAGTGGGTCTTGCTCATTCCATGAGGGAGTTATTCTTTTTGAGTCTTGGTTGCTCTTAAATGGTTCTTAAGAAGGTTCTCCTTTTGAATCTTGATTCTCCCTAGTGGTTCTTCCTCATTCTCTTAGGGAGTTACTCTTTTTGAATCTTGGTTCCTCTTAGTGGTTCTTCCTCCTGCTGTTAGGAAGTTACTCTTTTTGAGTCTTGGTTCTTCTTAGCGATACTATCTCATGCTCTTTTCAGTCTTGGTTCCTCTTAGTGGTACTTCTTCATGCTGTTAGTCCTCCTTTTGAGGATCTTTTTTCAAGTTTTCCCCAATTGAGTGTTGGTTCCTCTTGGCGGTTCTTAATTATTTTAGGGAATTACTCCTTAGCGATTTTTATCAAGGCCTTAGGGAGTTGAATATTGGTTTGTTGTGGTTATTTTTAGTGGTTCTTCATGCTCTTAGGGATTTGCTCCTATCTCATGCTCTTCTTAGTGGTACTTCCTTGTGCCCTTGAGGAATTAGTTCTTTTGAGTCTTGGTTAGTTTTAGTGGTTCCTCTTAGATCATCTGCCCATATTTGCCACATACATTCTTTTTAGGACAGAAAAGAACATTTTTGTAGTGAAGAACCTGTTTTAACCTTGATCATGATAGACCCTGCCAGTAGATCCCCATCAACATAAAATACACTTATACGCTGATAGAGACAGACAGAGCTGCATGACAATGGCCCAGCGGTGCATCCTCTTGTAGGGGAGAAAACATGGGAACAATGGGGCTGGAGTCCTGGAGAGCAGCTAATGAGGCTGATGATTCACGCTTCATATCCCCCGTAGAGTAGTCTCTTGCTCTTGTCCCACACAGCATTGCATTTTTGCAAACTGGCGAGCAAGAGCCAGGCTACTAGAAAAATGATGCCATTCAATGTGAGGGTCCTCAGCTTTAGTCCTGAGCACCCACTGCTCTACACACTCCACCCCACCTGCTTTAATTCAGCAGCTAATTGCAAATCTCTCAGAACGTTGAGTCAGGTGTGGTAGACTTGTTCAAAGAACAACATGAGTGCTCTGAACTCATCGATTTATAAGTGAGTACTCAGTGTGCTGGCTGCTGTGACCTGGTTTACCATATATTCCTGCACTTAATATATGGATCACATGGTTCATGGTTATCTTCAGCTTCACCTGAGCTGATCTACTTGTTCTTGTACAGAGTTGGAGGAGTAATAAAGACACACCTTAAACTAGTAATTAGGCCTTGATAAGCTGTATCAAGTCCATTTGTTAGGGTTGGAGCTGCAGGTAGATTGATGATGAAATTTCTAAGACATTAGTCATTCATTTGATTTAATCATGCTTGTGAAACTTGTTCTCCTTTTATTACATTCCATCAAGTGCTACCCACAAGAGAATGGGTTCTGTATTTGTGCCTTGGTTCCACTCAGTGGATCTTCTTTGTGCTTTTCTGGAGTTTCCTCTTTTGAGACTTGGCTCTTTTCTGTTTCTTGCTCAGTTCCTTAGAACTTTTTCCTCTGAGCATTGATCCACGTGTATCTTTCTTTTCTTTTCTTTTTTTCTCTTGAGGCTCGGCTCTTTGTAGTGGTTCTTTATCATGTTCCTATGGAGTGTCTCTTTCTTAATCTCTGTTTC
>CM067504.1:31354684-31377184 GCA_034509495.1 Acestrorhynchus altus | reverse complement strand
ACGGTCCGATATTACTGAATTACTCTTCCGTTATGTATTCAGATGTGTGCCCTGCCTTTTCTTTTGGGTTTTTTGGATGTAATCAGCAGATTTTGACTTCAAGCATATTCAGCTTGCCTGGTGTATGCTGCTATGCACCTTTTCCCACTGACAAGAATGTGAAAATTGGCCAAGGAGCTGATCCATATTCATGGCTGGTTGAGTGCAGCTCTGTTAGGCTTGTAAGGTTTATTCGCCATTAGAAATCAGGTTATAAGGTTGGTTATCCATTCAAATCTTGTGGTTTCCGGTCAAACATACTTGCCATCAATGAGGCTGTTGTCCAGTATGTTTTGTCAATTTGCAAATGCTCTTCTGGTGGAGCTCCTCTGTAACACGCAAGTGTGAAACCTGCCTGGTTTGTTACAGTACGTTCTAACCTCAAGTGACTGTTTCCCGGCTGTGGGAGGTTTTGTATGAAAAGCTTAGAGACTCAGGTTTACTGTAAAGTCATTCAGTTGACTTGTCAGTTTATGTGTTTACCCAGAGAACCAAATATGGGCACTCGACTTTCTGGCTTTCATAATCTCTGATTTCGGGTGCTTTCACACACACTTTGTTTGGTCTGGACCTTTGGACTTCACAGTTTGGTCCAGACCAAAATAGCAGGTGTGAAATGTGTCTTGGACTGAAGAGCCAGATTTGTTCCGACCAAAAGAAGTGGTGTTGGTGTGAATTAAATTGAACTCTTTTTTTCGGTTGGTTTGGTCTTTGGTCCAGACCAATTGCTGGGAGTTGAGGCAGCCTGTCACCATGCTTTAAACAATAGAAGAAGAAACAGCAGCAGAAAAGAAGCAAAACTGAGGGACAGGAGCTTGTGGGGACGAATGTATCTGCTGACAACAATGAAGTTCTTGTGGTGAATTGCATTGCATCTGGTGTCAAGTTTTTCCAGCAAAGGTGAGATTAACACACATCAGTTAAATGACCCTCTACTAACCAATCAGTGTCAAGCATACAGAGAAGCAGCCCATTTTATGAGGTGATGATGGTGTGTGTGTGTGTGTGTGTGTGTGTGTGTGTGTGTGTGTGTGTGTGTGTGTGTGCACATGCACACAAAGTTCTTTATCATATTGTTAAACTGTAGAGTAAAAGCAAGTCTAACCAGATCAAATGTAGACAATATAACAAACCAATGAGCTCTCAGGTGTGAAAACACAAGGTCTTAGATATTTTCATATGCACACTGTGCCTAATATTATATCATATTCTGGTTTCGTTTCTAGATCTATATTCTGAAAAACAGCAGTAAATCTACAGTGTAATGAATTGATTGGAAGCACTTTCATTTTTGTCATATGTGCCGTTGACAGGATTGATCACCACTTGTGTTTGTTTTGCCTGAAACACTGTCATCACACTGTTCTTATAAACCGAGTGAACTGTGTATGTATATTGTCTGTCAGTGAGCCTTTGTGTGTGTGTGTGTGTGTGTGTGTGTGTGTGTGTGTCAACCCACAAACAGTTTTCATCAGCTGACTGTGTCTACAACTTTGAGTAATGTATGGCCAAGCACAGGAATCCCCACGCGCTAACCTTTTCATCTGTGGTTTTACGCTGAACACAGTCCTGACATTTGAGGGGAAAGTGCGTGAGTCTGTAATGGGGGAGGGGGGTTATAGATGTCGTCCAGACACATAACTCATAACGCAACGCTAATTTATTTCTTCCTCAGTTGAACGAAAGGAAACAGAGCATGTAGAGTGATTTGCAGTAAGCAGATGAGTAGGATTTATGGTAATGGCAGGAAATGATGCCACGCATGTCAGAACACCCCACCGCTGACACCACCAACTTCCCACCTCCTTTGGTCTCGCGCTGGCAGCTGCCAAGATGCGATCAGCCTGAGAAACAAACCTATGACACTGGCGAAGAAAGCTGCCACGGCTCTGTTTGATCTACGGCGTTAACCTTTGATGGACGCAATTGTTTGCTGATGTAGAAGCCTGGCTCTCGTTTTAATGAGCACTAATTAGCCACCCTGTCCCTGTTTTGATGTCTTCCAGCGGCGCATCGGGTAGAACAGCTCACGCGCAGCGAAACAGCACGCGCCTACAAGTGTCGTTGGTTTATCCTCTCCTTCTCCTCGCCTTTTATCTCCGTTTTCCTCTCTGAATGGGCTTTTGTGCTGTGATGACACATTTCATTTGCCAATTATTTCACCTTTGTTGGCGTCCTGAGTTCAAAGAGCGCAGCCAGCTCTCGTTGAAAGGGCGTGCATTTATGGTCTCTTAATACATCTCTTAGTGCTGGTAGGTCTGTGTGTTCTCTTGTGTCAAACGTTTGTTTTCATATCTTACATTCAGATTCCATCTGAACTGTTGCCACTGATGTCCCACACTGTTGTTTTGAAATGAGTACAGCCATTAATGGCAGCTATGAAAGTTAATTGGGTGAGCACTTGCTGAAACACCTTACAACTCCCTTTTAACCTGAATTTGGCTGGGTTAGCAGTGAAGTTCAAACTGAAACACAACACACTTGGAAGACATGAATAATTGACATGCTCATTTTTATTTAACACAGGAATAAAGCTAACGAATAATTGGGGTGAACGAATGAGCTAACGTAAAATATGCGGGCCTTTCAAATGGTAATGGCGTATCCATGAAGTGGATGGTGATGGTGGTTACTGAGAAACAAGCTTTCTGTGGCAGCTGGATAAAGACTTGGCTTGAGGGGGTGTCCTCAATGCTCTCTTCCCTTCAGCAAACACCAGGCAGCAGAGGCTGTCACCTTGTGTCAGTGTTAATCGAGGTTATCCAGGGGCGTACGGTTTGATGGTACAAGTCAAAAAACTTGCTGTATCACTGTCAGGCTGAAGGCATAACAGACTACATGGCACACTTTATCTGAATGTTTGGGGTTTGTTTAGGTTGGCATTTTTCAGAAGCATTCTAGAAAAAGTTGTAGTTGTTCTTGATACTAGGAGGTTTTTGTGGAAGCTGGCCCAGATCTATGGATGTCCTGATCAAGTTATTGCCCCGCCCCCCCCTTTCTGATCCAAGTCTCTTAATGCTGTGTTTCAGCCAATACCTTTTCAATCTGACCTTTGTGTTTGTGTAAATAATACAGTCACACAGTTCTCAACTTGCTCAGTTTTCCGAACACCATCAAAGAATCAGAACTGAATCGGGATTAAAATAGCTGAAACCTGAGCCATATGGATTGGAATGGGTCATTCCTATCCACATCATTTAAGATCAGCCATAAAGACCAGTGTAGGGGGGTGGACCATATGGTAAAATATTATATCACAATATTTTAACATTTTCACAGTACACGGTTTGTGATCAGTAGTATCAACTGCTTAAAAGCTGTTCTACTGCTTGTGTTAGTACAGTGATTTATTTTCAATGTTTTAAAAGGACGGTATGTATCCTGTAATGAAATGTTAGTCAGTGTTCTTGAAATGCTGAAGACCAAAGTATGTTATGTATTACAGTGTAATAAAGTATTGTCTTATTGCCCACCCGTACAGTCTGTGGTAACAGAGAATTTCAGAAGGCCACAAAGACCAAGCCAGACGTTTTTTTAGCCTTTTGTTTTTGTGCCAGGTAATTTATCATTTATACATAGCATGAATTTGCTTTTAAGTTTTAGCTGTTGTATTTGGTGGATGATCAGCTTTTTCCATGATGTGAGGTGCATGAAACAGCAGTACACCTATGGGTAATCTCTTTTGTGCACTTTGTTCATGACTATAATGCATGTAGGTCGTTTACAGGGAGCTTCGGATTGTTTGAAACCATTTAAAATCCAGATGTGAAATAAATACTGTTTTCTTTCCAAAATGTGCTAATTTCAACTAATGTTTACAGTATTATGAAAAGAGTCCAGTCAAAGCCAACCTGTGTGAGTTATGCTTAGTTTATCAGAACGTACAAGCTTTATTGATATGAACTTAAATGTCATCTGATTATAATCAGAACATTGCATCTTATCAGGTTTCATCATTACTGCCGAGTCCTACTACTGTCACAGTTTTCTGTGTAAAACCTCAGAAGACCCCAAACTGCCATGTTCTAATATTGCAGCGAAATGCTGAGAGTAGAGCAGAAGAATGCGACACCTTGTTTCTGTATCAGCTTTCATGCTGGCTGTTTCTCAGTATGCGTATCACTCGCAGGTTTCAGGAAGCATCCATTAGGACTTTCTTAAGTTGATTGATGTTCAGGATCGGAGGGGGGAAGTGCCAGGCAGGCTTTGTGTTACCTTGATCTTCAGCAAGGGTGTACATTACTTTTCCTTCCCTTGCAGATCCCTGCTGGTTGGCCTGCTCTGGACTGCACATTTGTATGTTTTATGTTTGTTTCGTGCTCTGGGGGAGTTTTTGAAGTATCAAAGTTGGCTTTCTAAGGTTACACTGAAGTCCCACCAAAACCCAGCCTGACTCTCTTTCTTTCTTTTGACTTTTGGTTTGCTTTTTTTCTTCTTCTTCTTACAGACCATCAGACATTCTTGTATATTCTGAAAGTCAGATTTAAAAAAGAATCATTAATGTACATTGAACTGTTTGGTAAGCTATGAAGACTGGAAGAATTTGGATTTCTACATCCCTGTGCCTCAAAATTCTAAAAATCATTTAGGTTTTATTTAAAGTAGCTGAATTCTTTCTCATTAATGCATTCAACTACTTTAAGTTGCACCCATTGCTGACACTGATGTGCACATGCACACAGCGTGTCTAGTCTCGGTAGAGCTGTGAAGCATTGAGCTGTGAAGCAGTGGTACTGTTTTCTATGGGATGATGGTGCTCCATCTAATAGTTTTGGAATGAGTTTGAGGAGTTGGGAATATGGTGAGGTTTTGATCATCCAAAATCCTGGCCTCATTACAATATACAATCAAATCCTCTCAGCAATGCTGCAAAATCTAGTGTTTGCATTAGAGTAGAGACAGTTATTCCAAAAGCAGAATAAATTCCCTTACTTTCAGATCAAACAATGCATGAGCAGGTGTCCCAATACATTTGTCCAGATAAAGAATATTTAAATAACTTTTCGAAAAGTTTACAGATGTCTGTACCAGGTTCTGTACCAGTTAAAGGTGAGTCACACTCCTCTCTTCCACAAAAACGACTCTTTCTCAACAGTGTTCTTCTCTGGATCAAAGAACACCATGTAGCACCTTTTATTTTTAAACCACCACAGCGGTTGAGAACCCCTTGACTCTCCCGCAATATCGCCCGTTCAAGCTGACACGCACGCTTTCCAAGCTGGTCATTTGAATGCTATCAGTCTTTGAAGGGTGTGATGTGTTAATCTACACTGTGCAGTCAAACATAAGGCTGAAATCGCAATTTGCAGGGACAGATCTGCTGAGAGGCGAACCAAGCTGATGGAATATTAAGTGTATAATAGAGTAAGAATTTGATGCAGTCTGCCCAGTTGAAGTGAAGTATTCGTTTGTAATTTGATGGGAAATTGAGGCTTTAAGTGCTTCGTTCCGGATGGAATAGGTTAATACCATGTTTAAAAACTACCTGCTCATGCATGCGGTAAGGCGGCAGGCCCAGATGGGATGTCTGTATTTGTGTGTGCATGCACGTGTTTGTTTTAAAATGATTGAGGAGAGATTCATAATCCTGGGATTTTCCTCACTGTTGCTTGAACGCAAACGGTGGGGGATAATGGAATTACATGCAGTGTATGGTGGTGCTAAGGAAGCAGGATGGGGACAAAATACAGTATATACTGTATATACTGTGTTGCTGTATGCAGCAGTTGTGATTGAAACAGATGTATTAAAACAGATTATTGAACTTCTGATGGGACATGGGTATAGAGCTGGTTAAACACTGGCCTGCGAAGTTGAGTGCATTTATTGAAGCTTTTGAGTACGGCCATTGATTCATCACAATCCGTTGAGAGTTTCGTCAATACTCTTCCAGCACACCAAACCTAATTTCTCAGACTGCTTATTTACCTATTGAAGTCCATGTTATTAACGTGTTCTACTGCGCAATCCTAGTTGATCCTGCACATTCATAGGTTGCCAAACTTAAATGCTCAATTGGTGATGAATCTGGTGACCAGGCTGGCCAAGGAGGTGTTGCAACCTGATGGAGACATTCCTGGGAAGCCCTAGCTGTGTGTGTGGGTGAGCATGATCATGCAAAAAAAAAAAGGAAGTACGTGGTCGCGGGATGCCCTGCACATAACGCTGAGCTGTTAGTGTCCCTCGTATCAATACTAGGGCTGACCAACAGTGGCATGTGATGCCCCAGATCATCCCCTCAGCAACTGGGGCAGTGTGTTGCTCCACAGCAAAGGCAGGATTGAAGCGCTCACTGCAAAGCCTCCAGACTCAAACCAGACCGTCTTCGGATCCCAAATAGTATCATCGTGAAAATTCCAATCATGTTTACTGTGGGTCTGTGCCCTCACATAACCACTGCTCCCATCACCTCCTAACAGCTTGTTCAGAATGACCTACATGGCAGGCAGTTCATTGAAATGATAATCCTGCTTCTCTCAGTCCAGTGATGTGCCCCCCCCCCCAAGTCTTTCAACTGGGCAAAATGTCCGAGTGTATCATAGAGACATGTCTAACAATCCACAAACTCTCAGAAAGATGTACATTTTAATGCAGAAAGTTTTTCTCCAAACTGTCAACTTTATTAAAGAGAAACCCTTTCTTCAGTGGAAGTCAGTATAAAAAGGTTTCATTCCAAGTAATTTTGGGGCATTTCTTTTGGTCCTGCTTTTTTGATGCAATGCACACTAAAGTGAAAAGTGAAAACTGCTTTTCACAGTTCACTATTTGGATGCTATATTGTTAATGAAATAATTGTGATAAACAATTGTCATTTTCACATCACTGGTAATATCACTGATCCAATTGTAAGAGCTTAATAATGCTGTTTAAAAGAGCAGTCAACATTTTATTTCAGATATTAAATACAAAACAAGCAAAAAAAACTGTTTTAAAACAAAGTGGACATAATGTCTCTCACGTTAATGTGCTCTTCTTGCTAAATAAACACAATGAGGAATAAAGAGAAGTCAATAATGTAATTATTGTGACGGGCCTAACTGTAATTGCAGTGCACTTATACTTACTACATAAATGTACCCAAATGTATTTACTGTCCAATCAAAAATATATTTTAGTTCCATATTATGAACATATGTTTAATATATCCTCACTGTTCTGCAAAAATGGCAACATTCAATAGAAGTCTGTGTAAAAAAGATTTTATTCCATTAATTTTGGATAATTTCCTTTGGCTGTCATGACTTTTATATTTTTTTATATATATATATATATATAACACACACACACACACACACACACACACACACACACACACACACACACACACACACACACACACACACACACAGAGTGTGTGTATATACACAGGGGTTGAACAATGAAACTGAAACAGTTGTCATTTTAGTGTGGGAGGTTTCATGGTTAAATTGGAGCAGCCTGGTGGCCAATCTTCTTTAATTGCTCATTGTACCAGTAAGAGCAGAGTGTGAAGGTTCAATTAGCAGGTAAGAGCACAGTTTTGCTCAAAATATTGCAATGCACCCAACATTATGGGTGACATACCAGAGTTCAAATGAGGACAAATTGTTGGCGCACGTCTTGCTGACACATCTGTGACCAAGACAGCAAGTCTTTGTGATGTATCAAGAGCCACGGTATCCAGGGTAATGTCAGCACCACCAAGAAGGACGAACCACATCCAACAGGATTAACTGTGGACGCAAGAGGAAGCTGTCTGAAAGGGATGTTGGGGTGCTAACCTGGATTGTATCCATCATTCCCAAGACGAATTGATGCTGTAGTGGCCGTGAAAGGAGGCCCTAGTACACCATACTAATAAATTACTGTGGTCTAAAACCAGGTGTTTCAGTTTCATTGTCCAACCCCTGTATGTGTGTGTGATTTTATAAAAACCATCTTTAATCTTGTAATCTGCACTCTTGTTACTCTCATTAAGGGATTATTTTTTTATAGAAACATGTGTCGATTGTTTGTTTATAATGGTCCGATCAGAGAGTCTGCCGTAGGGATGTTAAAGTGCCTACTGTTGACAGCTTCTTTTATTTAAGTGGGCCATCAAGTTTCAAGTGCTGAGCTCCGTTTTTGATTCTTTGTGAACTTTGAATGCATTGCTGGCAACACCAGTAGACACCTGGAAAACATGCATTTAGAAGTCAAGGTAACTCTACATGGAATCATTGTGAAAGAATGATGAATTGCTGAAAGACTCTTTATAAATGATGAGGCTGATGCACTGTGAATGCAACTCAAATAAAAAAAGATCTTTCAGCATCAGAGCTATGCACACAGAATGCAGTGCAGGTGGGGGAACACACAAACCAATAAGCAGATGCTCTTCAAGTGAAAAAGGATCCCATCTTGGCCCAAAAATTGGTCGGACTGTAACATTGGTCTGGCTACTTTCTGTTGAAATTACCAGCATAAAGGTAAAGCAGAGGAAGAGCTCAGGAGAGAAAGGGCTTTCGTCTGAAACTTAAACTCAATATAAACCATATCGAGCCTCAGCCCATGTCGCACTCTGTTTATATCCCAAAGTGTTTTAGAATTTTGATATGCCACCCAGCTTTAACCTAGACAGCTAAAACTCAAGCACATAAAACAGAGTGCTTTAAATGATATTTTGAGTGATGCCATCGAAGAACCATCTCCATCACAGATCCATTTGTAGCTCCTTTATTTTTAAGTGTACTTGCAAGTGCCACACCTGATGAAACTGAGGACATACGAGTTATTTCACTTCAGTTATTCCATTCAAATGACCTTGGGATGTCAAGGTCACCCCAGAGACAGCAGTGCAGTGATTGGTTGAGTAAGTGATCCATAAAGTAAGTGTGTGTGTGTGTGTGTGTGTGTGTGTGTGTGTGTGTGTTGGACAAGGTTGTTCACACTTGCATATTTCTAATTGTACATTTCTGCATTTGGAAGCGTTAGACCCTAGGGCCGGGAGCCATGTTAAAATATTATCCAAAATCTTTGAAGTAGTTCTAAGGATACACAATATTTATGTTTTAAAACTGGTGCCGGTTGTACCAGTAGTGTCAGATCCTTTAAACCAGCTCATCCCTATTAGCCCCACACCTGGTGATGCTAAGATGCTGAGATCTTAGTTGTTGTCAGAATAGTTTGCTGGGCCATGATTGGTTAGTTGGGTGATTGGTTAAATGAACTCATGACACTTGCAAAAAGTTGTTCTTGTTAACCAAAACTCCCAGAATCACTGAAAATTAGTCACCTGAACTTGGTTTCACTGCACAAAAGGGCTTTCTTCAGTTTCAGATTCTGAAGCACTTCAACTCGACAGTAGCTACAAAACGTTTTTTAGAAAATGTTTGTGCCTGAATCATTTAAGCATATTGAAAATCATTCCCTTTGCCAGTCAGTACAGGTGGGAGTCTGAGTGTGGGTTTTGAAGCGAGTGAAGCTGCAGCAATTGTGTATGCGAGGGAGGAGTTTTACAAGATCCAGCAAATGAGTTGGAGCCTCAGTGCTCTCGCCAGCCTTTCCCGTGAATCGGAGCATTGAGAGTGAAGCCGATGACGAGGCACTAGGGAGAGAGGAAAGGGACAAGGAGAAAGAAGAGGGAGAGAAGCGGGTGAGTGAGCGAGCGAGTTGGACCATGCTGTGCAAGTGGGGGGAGCGGCGGCATGCTGAGTTTGATGGACGGCGGTGTGGGGATGTGCTCACTCAGCCGAGAGGCTCCCAGGGGGAAGGCAGAATGGAGCACATCATTACCCAGCGTAGGGAAGCGCTGGGCTTGCCCTCTCTCTCTCTTTCTTTCCCTTTCTCTCTTGCTCACTCAGTTTTTTTTTAGTTTTTTTTTTATAACTCCCCCTTACTCTACTGTGCTTCACTATGGCACTTCACACATTCAGTGGAACAGAGGGGATGGTTCTTTATCTGAACCATATGCAGGGAAAACCACAGTCGTAGATGTGCCGGGATTGTGGCTGAATGGCAAAAGCGAAACTCTACACAAACAGTGGTTTTATGCTTAACCAGCCTGTCTGCACAGCACCTTAAAGATCCACACAACGCGTTTTTCACAGTGGATAAGAGTGTGAGGCTTTTATAGACTTTTTGATGGTGTGCAGTGTTAAGATATCACTCACTACATCAGTTTATCAGGGTTCAAATTTGGTTTCATTGTCAACATTCCTTACCTGATACTAATGAATGACATTTGTAAAGAAGTTCAAAGACCCCGAAAGATGCTTACTGATTATACATGGAATGAATGTAAACAACAAAATAAGATCCAGAGTATCTGAAGTTTAATGCTGTAAGGTTTTGCGATGGCTTTGATTTGTGTTGTCGCTGCACAGATTACTAGTGTGAGTGTTTTTGTGGTTGAATTCTGTCGCATTGCACGTTAAAGCTCTTACTTGGTCTTTAGATTGTGGTTTCTCCGATTTGGATATTGGTGTAAAGAGACAGAATGTTGTTCTTATTGTAATTGCTTTGCCTCAGCACTCTTGTACCAGCCAGATTATCCTCTGCTTATAAATGTCATCTTGCTGGGTATTTGCCTTTGAGCAACATGTTTATAGCTTTTTTGTCCTTGCCTTTCATGAGGTTAAACTTAATTATCCAAGGAAATCTGTTGCTTCATAGCAACCCTTTTACATGTGCACGACCTGTTAGTGTTTGAGCTTTGTTCAGCTATGTCTAGGAAGGAAATTTTTACAGGGCTTGACCCAGGAAATTGTTGGGAAGGTTTGCAATGAAATCATTTCTGGCTGTCAGTTATATCCCTAATCAAGCATTTTCCTGATTCTATCCTGGGATTAGCTGCATATGTTTTTGGAGGTTTATTCCTCACTGCTCTAGAGCTGAGCGAACGCAGTCCTTCGCTCTGTTTGCCTGCCGACACCAGTAAGAGGATTAACGCTATTGTCTTATTACATGCTGACATCTTTTTGTATTTTCATGCTAATACTCTAAGTGGTGATCACACACTGCGCTCCTTAGCACATAAGGGAAAATTTATTAAAGCAGATTTTACCAATAAATTCTTTTCCACCTCTTTTTCTCTTTTTGCAAAATTGTTGTGCTTTCAGCCTGCATCAAAAAATGCCTTTCCTTGTCAAAAAGTGAATCACAAACGGCCTTGTTGAGCGGCTGTTCGTGGTTTTCTGTTTGAGCTCGGAACAAGAAGAGCTGCTTTGTTGCGTTTCTCCTCATTAGTTTTGCAGACTGGCCTGGTCTAGACATAATATTTCCCGTGAAATGTTGTCTCCGTTAAGCAGCGTGTTGTGTTGCCCAGAGCCTGCTTGAACTAATTTGAAACAGGTTCTGTTTGCACAGGATGGAAACGGGGGAAGCAAGGGTGCAAGGTTGACTCTGTCTGCTGCAGACGTTGAAAGGAGAAAGAAGAGCCGAACGAGCAGACGAGTAGAGCGGCATAGAGGCACTGGTACGAAGAACGTCAAGAGCTTTTGCTGATGGACAAAGCTCCAGCGTGCTAAGCACTACTGCAGCACCTGGCTGTCACTCTCAAGCATGGCAGGCAGCTTGTGGCAGGAAAGGTCAGACAGCAGGGGGAAGCCCTCACTTGTGGATAGATGATGGAGTCCGCTTTCTGCCTCAGGACACAGAGCACTTACTGTCAGCCAGAGGAGAAATCTGAAGGGCTGGATTGTTTGACATAGTCGTCTTCAAGGTATTTTCCTCTTGTTCAGCTTCCCAGCTGTCTACAAATGGTTCTGTCACGTTAAGAACAAGATACTTATCTATGCAAGGAATTCCCTTGTCTGGGAGGATTTGTCGAGCCTGCTGTCCACCATCCTGTAGTTGTGATCGCTGAGGAATTCCCACAAGAAGGAAAGTACCACAAGATTCTTGCATAAGGAGGAGGGAATGAATGTTTAATGTTCCCAACCCAGTCGAGAAACGCAACGCTCTGGAACCCAGGGCTGTTCTCCAGGTGCTCTCAGTGGGCTCCTACTCTCCATCTCAGCTCTGGCGAACAGGCACCATGCCACTAATCGTTTAGCAGAATGGCTTATGGGAGCTGAGTCCCAGAGCTTGTTTAACACGCGCCGGAAACCAGCGGCTCCATCATCCCCCTCCGCTGAGGGCTTAATGCACCCATGCTAGAGGATCAGGCCTCTCTCCTAACTGTGACATCGATGGCTGCTCGCGAAGGTTGTGTTTGCCACAGCAATGATGTAAGAAGCTCTTTTGGAGGAGAGGATTTAGAGAGGAGTGGCGCCCTCTGAAGCAGAATGATATTGAATCTGGAATTCTGGAATGAATAAAATAATGTAGCAAAACATCTTCAGCTGCAGCTGGTGTGGAGGGAATGGAATTCACAGTTGAGAAACCAGTCATGGTATTTTTTCCCTGTCTTTTAAACATCCAAAAGAATTCTGCTCATGAGACTGAGTAAATGGAATCCTTATGGTGCACAAAATATACTTACTGTGCAATGAGACCCAACAGTGGATACAGCTTGGATGTTGCAGGATATCCTTTGCTGTGTAAGTATTTACATCCTTGCTGTCCAGAACCGCGCCACTGTTATTAACAGTCATTGGGATTATTTATACACTTGACATGGCTTTGCTGTCAGTGCATCACAGTCACAGGCTATGGCCAGCAGTCACGTCCTCCTACGCTGCACTTGAGTTGAAGAGGGGTGTTAATTGAGGGCTTTTCCGTAGCCTCTCTTCACTCAAGAGCTCTCAGTATGCCCGCTATAGGTGATTTTTCATTTAACTTTGTCTACATCCTAGCCCTTCACTGTCACCTTAAGGCCAATTGTACATTCATCTCAAGTCAAATGCTCACTTCACAATGACTTTCTGGGGGGTAGTCTAAAACGTGAATGCTGGTATATACCTTAAAGGAACATGATTGTTGGCATCGTTAACCTAAAGGACGGTTTGAAGGCCGGAATCAATACACTATGGATGTACTGTTGCCGTTTTTTAGGTTCCTAGTTGGACTGTGAAGCTGATTGAGCTTTGATTAGCCACTTTACTGCTGCCTGTCTGCCCTGACTTTGAGTATGATGTCCTGATGGCAGTCATTTTATGGCATCCAGCAGCGTCCCTCTTCAAACACTCTGCTTGTGAAGATTGAAGGGGAGGTTGGGCGGAGAACCTGTCAATCATTGTCTAATATGACAGTGCAGAGAAGACGTCTGTGCCGCCAACCCAGAGTGTCTGAAATGTCGGCAGAGGTTTGAGCATTCATTGATGACTTACTTGCACACGGGTGGCATGGCTTTCTTGAGCTGCTAAGCAGTGACTGTTCCGTCACCCCCTCCTGTTTGACTGTTTTAGCTTGACACTAAATCGCTGATTGTTGTGCAACCACAAAGTGTATGTTTCAGCATTAACGTTCAGCAGTGACCAATTGCTAACATTCCTTACCAAACTCGAAGCTTCTCTGGCAAGAGGTTTGTTTCCAAACATTGTTAGCATGTCCTAATCTGAGGAGCCCCATGGAGGGCTGCTGTCGTGGTTAATACATCATCCAGTGAACAGAGTGTGGTTGTGTTGAGTCGGTCATGTGTTGGTCAGTAAATAATGCATTGTGTGGTTTTTGCCTTGCTGAGGGAGCTTTGACAGCGGTCCTGACATGCCAGCGAGCTTTCGTGGCTGAATTACAACTGGCACTGAATCATGGCTTAAACCGCCTGGCCTATTTCTGCCTTTCTGATCTACGCCTGATACAAATCTCACCGCTTGGCAGGGGAACCAGCGGCGAGGGGGTGGGGAGAGGGGGGTTTGATCAAATCAATCACAGCCCTGTCCACCTCCAGCATTGTGCTCCCAGACTAACCTCAGGTTGGAAGTGATTCTGGATCCCCCACTGTAGGTAGGCTCAAGCGAGTTGCTGTTTAGCAAAGGCTCACTGCACACTTCTGACAAATCCCTCAGCTGGATCAGAGCAAATACCCCAAGGCTCTGCTTGACTGTGGTTCGACTGAATGATTCCACTGACCCAGTCACCTCCACGTGGTACTTGCTTGACCAATAAACATGTTTTGCCTTGTTTGTGCTCATTTTAATGTGGGTCTTCGGGTACTTGGGGGAATAATGTTTTTTTTCTGTCTAGTCTGGAAAAGTTCCTCCGTGAAGATATTTGAAAGAATTCTTTCGTTCTTTGACTTTTTTTTAATACATCTTAGGAAAGACCAGCATTGCTCCTTTTTAAGAATTCAGCCTGCCCTAGTGCCGCTTGCTCTTTTTTCTTTTTTCCCTTTTCAAGCTCTCCAGGACTCATCCACACTCTTACTGGTCGGCGTTTCTCCCTGCAGCTCCAAGCTAATTGCAACTGTGCCTTTAGCCTGAAGGCTTTAGGCTCATCTGGATTCCTCACAGAGGTTGTATTGATTGTGGCGTTGTGCTGGCCCCTTCGACATGATTCCCTATTATGAGGCAATTGATTGCCTTCTGATTGGCCGGCCCCTGTGGGAGAGACGCCTGTAGCCCATCAGTCATACAGGCGGGAAGAGCTATCTCTGGGATTCACAGCCACCAAAAGACTCCAAAGAGTTTTACTCCACAAGAGATGCAGCTATATATTCTCTTGTAATCTGTATATCAGTTGAGAGAGGAAGTTAGGGATGTACTGTTATTGTGAATTTTGAATGCAGATATTTCAGTACAGTAGTCTGTAAACGAAATAATCAGCTCTTCCTGAAGTCTAATAATCTATCCACTTTTGAGAAGATGCTTGGATGATCACACATCCCTGGTTTAAGGCCATTTTCCACACTAGAGATTTAACCTGCTGCATATTGGTCTCATAATTCTTGTCTTTGTTTGGACAAGATTGTCTTCACCTCTGACAAAAAGAATCATCAGTTGATTAAGGTGCCTTTAAGATTTTTAAGTGTTTCCTTTCAAGTGCTCACTTTGCTACTTAGATAACCAGGACATGTTTTCATTCCTCTCCAACTCTCTGAACTGTGCAAAAGCCATTTAAAACCTAGCCCTTAACAAGTCCGCAGATAAGAGATAACGAAGCAAGGCAGGCTCCCATGTCAAAATGTTTAGACAATGTTAATGATGCTAGTAGGCTCTCTGGCGCGCTCCCCCTCATCCCCCCCATTTTCAGCTGAGATCCTGTGTTACCCCCAGCTGCTGCCAGATGTCAGCCATTATGCCGGAGGAACAAGAGCTGGCTCGGGCTACACACAGTTCTGCCTCAGATCTCAGCCACAGCCCCTCAGCTTTTAATTAACTCAGCACAGCACCGAGGAGAGAGAGAGAGGGAGAGAGAGAGAGAGGCAGCAGCAGCAGCACACGGCTGGTGTCTGCGTTCCCTCAACTGTTTGAGAAAAGGAAGGACAAGAAGAGTGAGTTACGAAGATATTATGCCCCCAAAAAAGGAGAATCACCCCAGTACTTTCAGCTGAAGTGGACTACTGGAATTGTTTTGCTTTGTTTTCACCCTCCGTTCACAATAGATCTGTCTGCTAAAGATGGGCTAATCAGTTTTTTGGGGGCCGATGCCAGTCACCTTACAGCATGAATGGAATCTACCACATTTAAAATGCTGTGAATTCATGCGCATACAGATGAGGGCTGCTTTTGTGGTGCTAACAATTCCGTCACTTTAGGTGTGATTGCTTTGGCTTTTGGAACTTTGCTGCTGTTCTACTGGTACTGTGAGAAATCTCTGGATTCTAGACTCTTGTACTAGCTGAGGATATGTTCTGAGTGAACAGCAAAGCACTTTTGTAAGTTGCTCTGGTTAAGGGCATCTGCTAAATGGCATAAATGTAAATGTACTTATAGAGTGTTGTCTGCATGATTTGCTGGCTTATTTGTTTCATTAGTGGTGTTTGTTTTTGCTGATGTAATCTAACACTCACAGGGTTGTGATTCAGTATATTATGATATGTTGCAATATGAAATTTTAGGAAAACTGCCATAAAAATACATCATTTAAAGCATTAAATCTTTTACTTTTCACGGAGGAGTGGAATCTGAAGACAGAATACAGTACTGCTGATTAGTGGTTGGGTTCCAGTACAAAATGGAACACTGACACCAATGAGTCTATGAAAATGTCTCCATATCGTTTTAAGATATTGCTCTCAGGATCTGCTCAGTTATAGAAAAATTGGCTGATGACATATTTGGGCTCAAAATCAGCCAGTACCAGGACATACCCGATGAATCCTTCCATCTCTAATCTCTGGTTTGTTTTATATCCCCAACACTAGGCCTTGCATGTGGGCAGGACAGATTGTGCACTACTCTTCTCAATCCTCCTCTTGCTGAACAAGGCCAACCCCCTGGTCATAATTAGATTAGTGCTTGTCACTGCCTTGCTGCAAATGACCCACACCTGTGATCCTCACACTCGTTCGTTAAGGGAGTGGAGTAATGAGATTAGCCTTTCAACGAGCCCACACAGCTGGAACGCTGCACGGGCACCCAGCCTACCAGCAGGAAGCCAGAGTCCTCTACTGACCTGCTGAACAACTTGCTCCCTGTGGATTATAGGGGAAGAGCAGGATGGATGTGCTCTGTAAGAGACACTGTTCTGTATGTGGTGTTAAATGGAGCTTAATATCACTTGCAAACATTGCCAGTGGAATTAGTTTGCTGTAAATGGACTTGCTGATCAGACATGGACTAAATGATCACATTAAGCATGCCACTGTGAAGTGACTCTTCTTTACTTTAGTCCATGTAAAGCCGTGGACTTCCTGATGTTAAGCTACATGGCACTCATCCTTTAAAGCAGGTTAGCATTGTCATATATACATGTGGTGTCTCCACACTTTCATTAATTCATAAGTGTGTCAAACACAGTCAGATTGTGTGTCTGTGGTGTTTTTAATGTTATTCATGTGTCCAGTTAGGTGTTCACCTACATGTGGTCTGTGTGGCACGACATAACACCACCAGTGAGCCACCACACCATGTGGGCAACAGTGCTGTGCTACAATAATATGAGTCCTTGGGCATGACTCCTAACACTACTGTGGCCCACCTCTGTAATGAGAATAACCTTGTAAGACATTCTGGATAAGAGCGTCAGCTAAATGCCATCAATGTAAATGATGATCCTTTAATGGACCAGTAAATGGAGCAAATAGTAATAGAGGAAAAATTGACATTTTAATGCTGTAGAACAATTATGCTAAATATAATGCTTTAACATGTACTGGTCTGGCTATGAACAAACACATGAACCACAGTCCACTGCCCTGTGCTTTTAGATGAATGAATAAATGAGGGGGGCATGATGGTTTTGATTATTTTTCAGTACTGCTACTAATTGTGATGAATGAATTGGTGTTTGCAGATTAGATTAGTGCATGTACAAACACTTTGCCACCTGTATCTCCAAAACAGCAATATTACAGGAGCAAGGAAGAAGTCAGTCAGTGTGTAAAGCTTAATTGCTAGTCATTGTGGAATGTTTCTATTGGTTCATTGACCATGAACGTCTTGAACAGCAGCTAGATTCACATTATGCCAAAAGTGGGAAAACGGCTAAAAATGAAGTAAAATGCAACAAACTTTAGATATGGTCTGTGCAAATACACAGAAAGTTTGGCTGGCAAGTTGTTTTCAATTACTAAAATCATGTTTTGGGTGTTGGTTACACTGTGTTACATATTATGTTCTAAAAGAGTTGTAAGGTGAATCAGTTTGGCTCATATTTAAGATTAAATGTTTTCCTTTGGTACAATGAAACATGAGTGCCCATATTACTCAACTGCTCTGAGTTTTGGCTGTTTTTGAATATGATATATTTCCATGTGTTATTTTCTTTCCTGTGGTTAATATCAAATATCTGTTCCAGATTTTCCCCCACAGCTTATAGTTGGGTAGCCATAAAGTGTAATGATTGTCACCCAAGGATACTTCATGTTATAGAAACATACAGGTTCCCATTTTAGCACATCCCTGTGGGGGAATATTTCATATATTTTATAAATAAACCTGAGCACTCAGTGTCATTGATGCTTAGCATATATTTTCCCTTGTTGTAACTTCCACAACTTCAATCTTCACTTTAGCCAAGCTGAGACATATTTGTTTTTGGGGCATTTTTTACAACCTAATGTAAAAAAACAGAGCAAAACTAATAGAATGTGTAACCCAACGTGAGCAAACCAAAGGCCACAGTAGTAAGAAAACCTCCTTTGGAGGAGCTATGACTTAAGGGGGAGCCACCCTCCTCTGGTGTAGACCCTTTACATTTGACTAAGATAGAATAAAGTAACTCTAATACCACAGTGGAGAACACTTCATTGTTTTGCATGTCTATGTTGAGCTGTATGCCAAATTAGTCCCATTACAAATCCTCTGATACACCAGGACAGGACCAGTGGAGTTAGGAGGCAGCAAGAGACCCTGATGGTCAGTTCTTCACATCTCCTCCTCCTGGAAAGCACTGCATTCAGTAACTCCTATGTGTACTTGAATATCTGAATTAATCACTGGTTGTGGTGGTGATTTCATGTTGTAATTTTATTGCTTTGGAGAACTGTTTGCTCTGTGGGAAATTTCCAGACCCTTCCTCGTCAAGCTAGTGTTTCACCTCAGTGTAGTGAAGGATACAGTGACTCAAAAGGAGATACGTCAGGGTTAGATTTGATGTGTTTAGCACATTCCTCTTTAACGTGAACTCTTGGCTGGCCCCACAGGAAGCCCAGGATAAACTCCCAGCTGGTGGCTCAGCAGGTGGCCCAGCAGTATGCCACCCCACCTCCCCCAAAGAAAGAGAAAAAGGAGAAGCCAGAGAGGCCTGAGAAGGAGAGAGCGGACAGCGAGCGCCCTGAACGAAATGCACCTGACACTGAGCCCCTTAGCACGGAGAAGATCGAGAAGGACCAGCCTGAGAAAGAGAAGAAGGACAGAGAGAAAGAGATCACTCCTGCCATCACCAAGAAACCAAACAGCAAAAAGAGCAGGTATTGCACTTTAGCTGTGTATGAACACCAATTTTTTTTTTCATGCCAAACACAAAAGTCTCAAAATAACAGAAAAATGTCTAACAATAGTAAGAAGACAATCTCAAAATTTCAAGATATTATTGAAAATAATGATGAATAATCTCAAAGTAATGAAATTAGTGTCTCAATTTGTGTCTTATTGAATTTAAGCGATGGGAGTGGAGTTCCACAGCTGAACATGTGAGAGCAAGTTACTTCAACATTTTAATTTATTGTAACCAAAATGAAGTTCTTTTGTTCCTGTGATTTTGTTACAGACCCAAGACAGACAGCCATCAAAGCCCACCCAGTGAAAGAAACAGCATACAGTCTGGGAAATCGACCACCAAGACTAAAAACTCTCACATCTCAAGGTGCTTATATATTTTTTTGTTTATCTGTGGTGTACTGACTTTTTCTGTTCTTTTTGTATTATTTAAACCTGCTCTACTCATCAAATGACCCACTGTGGAGGTTAAAGTTCCAGAGGAGAACTAGTTTCTCATTCCCTGTCTCATTAGGCTGTTTAATGCCAGCCTGTAAAAAAAATGAGATGGTAGTATATTAATAACTACAGTTGGAGATGCCTCGCGTCAGCTTGAATAGCTACTGTAAGTCATTCTGTCAGTGAACAAAGCTGGCAGACAGCTGCAGTGCAACTCAATGTAAGAGCTGCTCTTATTCACAAATGCAATCCCCCCCCCCACACACACACCTCCCTCCCTTCTCTCTCTCTCTCTCTCTCTCTCTCTCTCTCTCTCTCTCTCTCTCTCCCCAGATTATTAGAATTTCTAATATTCCCTTCACAGCAGATTAAGACGATTAGTCCCTGTCTCAGAATGGAATTAGTTCATTTGGAAACCTTCTTCCCTCACTGTTAATCTCCGCCAGCAGTTTGTAAAGCACTTGAACTTTCACAAAGGTACTACAAGCAGCTCAGAACAGACTGCACATTTTCAACGGTTTGTCCTGACTTTCCCGAATCTGAAAAAGATTGTATTTCAAGAAGCTGGAAAATTACACCCCTGCAAATAAGACCCTATCAAGGAGCATCCAAATGATGGGTATTACCTGCAATGTGGAGACATAGCAAACAAAAGTCCTGTGCAGGTCTTTTCAACCTGCTTGTTCATAACGGTGGACTGTGTTTAATTCGGGGAGGGTTTTTGGTGGGAAAATGGAGGAAATGTATGCAAAAAAAAAAATGTCTGAGGATAGAAAAATATCACACATATCAATTCATTTAAATTGACTTAGTGACTTTTAACTCTTATAGCTTTTACCAGTGCAAGGTAAAGCTCACACAGGCTGCAGATAAAATGGTTCAGATGAAAGAAACCTTGTATGCTTTTTGTATTTTGGTGAGAAGTTTTCCTCTTAGATTTTTAATGTGGTGTTATTTTGTGATGTTGACTTGTTCTGTGGCTGTCTGGGAGAACTGGAAAACAGGAGAATATTAGAATCGGACTCATTGGACTCTGGTTGATACACATTCCATTTGAAACTATAAAAAGTCTTCAGATTGTTTAATAATTTATGATTTCCTCTGTAAGCAGCAGTTAAACGGATGTGCCACTCTAGAGCTGTAAAATTGCTCTACATAATACAGACATAAAACTTTAAAAGCCACAAGGCCTCACAGCTTTAGGATGGAGCAACAGTCTAACTGGTTGCTTGTTAAGAGACAGGGGAGCATAGGTTTAAAGCCCATTCACACCACAGCCCTCTATGGGCAGGAGTATTAACTTTTAAATCCATACTTTAATTCTTTATTAGACGTGTAATTCAGATGTTGGTACAGCAACCATTAGGAATGCTATGTTACACAAAATGGCACAGTTTGGTTCCAACCAAGGTTCAGTACAATTTCACTACAGCAAGATATGGGAGCTGGAGGTGGCGGAGATGAAGATGAGATTTTCGTTGGGGGTGACGAGGATGGACAAGATTAGAAATGAGCAGATCAGAGGGACAGGGAAGGTGGAGCAGTTTGGAGATAAAGCCACAGAAGCCAGGTTGAGATGGTTTGGACATGTGTTGAGGAGGAATAGTGGATATATTGGACAGAGAACGTTGGAGATGGAGCTGCCGGGCAGATGGAGAAGAGGAAGACCTCAGAGAAGGTTTATGGATGTAGTGAAGGTGGACATGGAGATGGTTGGTGTAACAGTAGAGGAGGCAGGACACAAGACACAAGAACACTATTGATCAAAACGGGGTCAAATTCATTTTTTACATCTCAATTGAAGACAAATTAGAATATTTTAGGATCTCCTGAAAACAGCAATATCTTGTTTGTGTGACTGTCTTCTCTAAGTATGTAAAACTACAGACAAGGGTTCTAAAGATTAATGACACACATAGAACCTCCTGCTGTACTCTATATGGGGTTGCCTTGCCGCACACTGGTCAGCGTCCATATTCACTTCTGAATTGCATCACCTTCAGTGATGAGTCCTGCTTTTGATTAGTGAATCTATAATAAATCCAAGATCAATGATTTGCTGTCATGTGTCACACATCCAGAAGGTCTGGTGTTGTGGTGTAAGTGCAGTTACACATGATGCCAGATGACCTTTGATCTTAAACTTTCACAGCCCAGTGTTACAATAATGAGGTTCTGCAACCAGTGGTTCTACCTTTTCTGAACACACTCCGGTGCTCTATTCCAACAGGACGACGCTCATCCACACACTGCTGCCGTCTCAAGATCTCGTCTTGAAGACACTGATACTACGCCGTGGTTGGTCTCGTCTCCAGACCCGTCCCTGATTGAAAATGTGTGGGATGCTATTGGACGCTGTATCAACACTCCACCCCTACCACACCATCTGCAGAACTCAGTGAGAACATTCAAGCTGCATGGGGATGGATCATCACAGGACACCATTAGGAACCTCTACAACCCGACACCGTACTAAGAGACATTACTTCTGTATGTGTAGATCAAGAGATGTTGCCCATTTGTTTAAATAATTTCTCAAAAAGCATAGTTATGATAAGATCAGAGGCATTGACTTGTCAAGAGTAATTCACACGAAGCTCCAGCTTCTGCATTTGCTGAATAATTGTTGTGAAGCCATGGGAAGGTTATGGGAAAGATCACATTGCCACTCTGGAGCTCTATTTGTGGAGCACTGTTCCATTCCAGCCCTCATTCTGACAGATCTGAGGCGTGTAGTGTAATCAGTAGTGTAATAGTTGCATAACTCATTTCATTTCCTTGATGCTCTTGCTCTTGCTCCACACAGCCCAAAGCCTCTTACTGCATATTTGGGGGGTTATAAGCTGCTCTGAGTTTCTGCCACTACCGTGTAGGACATCCTCGCCTTATATGTACATCTAACCATATCTGAGGCGTCTTATGAGCGAAAGGCAGCAGAGCCTGTAGAAAATCAGCTGAAGATAATTGCATGCTGGAGAGGGGCTTAAGAATTTTATGATTGCATCTAAGAAGCGACCAGAGAGATGAAGATCTTCCTGCTGTGTTTTATTTACACAAAACCAGAGTAATCTCTGCTGATCCT